>JARHVA010007997.1:0-247500 GCA_037957365.1 Torreya grandis | reverse complement strand
CATGTCATCCCACTCTTTTTAGGTAACATGATGTGACTAACAACTAACATGATTACCATAGTCAATGAATTTGTCCCTAGATGCATACATTAGTCTATATCTAGTCCTCTTATAATAACTAGAATCAAACAGTCACCAAAAATCCTATAAAGGATATTCTCATATCACCCCTAGTATACCTATCTCCCTTGTATCAATATCCCTAAGATCCAATATATGTCCTCTAAGGCAATAATCATCTCACCTATTAGCATGTGAAATGTGGTAGTCTCACTATGTAATATCTCAGCCAGTGTAGTCAATAAATACCTATCTACTAAAATATTGAGCATCTAAGTGATGTATGATAACCTTTTATCCTCCATTACCTTGAATTCATACTCAATAAACCATTCTCTTTGATCTAAAGTCATAGGTCTTTGCTCTTGTGTCACTAGGATCGGTGAAACCTTTTGAAAACATATCACATTATCACAATGTTAATCCTAACTATGAGCATACAACCCATATAAATATAAATAAAAAATATATAAAAACAACCAAAATCTTCCTTCATTTCATTTATTTGTGATTTAACCTTTTAGGGTTTAACTATGTAAATCTTATATTTAGATTAAAGGGTTGATATGTCTAAATCAGTTAAACAATATGCAATAATTAAGTACTAATTTGTTATGGATTTTAATCACTTTTAATTTATAAAAATATTAATAAATAGGATTAAATAAAAAATTATCTAGAAATTAACTATTATAGATGATCTAGGTTATGAAAACTAGGTTCTAGATAGTTCTGAGTGTCAACAAAAGGATTATAAGATTGTTTACTCACTAGATAGTAGCACCCCACCTAAAAATAGTGTCATGTTGTTGTATTATCCCCAAAGTGGATAGAGTGTCCTCCTTTTAGGACCATTCCAATATTTTTGGAGCATATGTGCCTATTTTTTTAGGTCTTATTCCTACACACATGAAATCTAGAACTTTGTTGGTGCCTAGAAAACCTGATTTAGTGTGAAAACATTAATCCTCCTTAAATTTATGATATGATAAATAATTATGTGTTCATTAGTATGATAGGTTGGACATCCTCAAAACCCAATTTTTGAGATATTTTCCTACATACCAATACTTCAGAGAGAGATCAAGCATGATGTAGTTCTCCCACCTAGTGTTTGATGCAAGTGTAAGTGAATGCTAGAATGAGAGTGGACTTGGGTGCCTTGAATGTGCTTGAGATTTTAAATTTGGGTTTGGGTCTACTGTAGATGGTATTGTGTATAATTATGGTAGAATACGGATCAAATATCTTAATTTTTCTCAACTTATCTTTTGTTAACATAGGATTTTACATCTATTTTTCATCTAGTGAATAAAGGTAAAATACTCTTGTATTTATAGAGATCTGTAAATTTTAAAGATAATAAAATGTGCTTAGGTTGACCCTAGGAGGGGAAAATGTTTGAAAAAGTATTAGTTAAGGATATTTATTGAAAATGATAGTAGCACTCAATTAGGGATACTAGCGACATGTGGTTGTAGTATCCCAAATGTGGTATTAATGTCCACTCGGTATATTACTAGGTAAACTATGTTGGGATTTGATAAATTTGCCTTGGGACTATGTTTTGGCTGATTGTAATTGTCTATGGTCTGTACAATGATTGAAAAGTGTGGAAAAGGATGTAGGATAGTTCTAGGGATAATATAGGAATAAGTTAACTCAAGTAACACTTTTAGGATCTAAATACCACTTTTAGGTGATTACACCCCCCACTCACTTTATGCTAGAAATGTATCAAAGTGAAATGACTAGTATAAAGGAAAAGGAATCATAACTAGATTTACCTTAGAAGTAAATCCCATGTAGCTAAGTTTGAGTATGTGAATATAGGTCTATGTATGTGAAACAAGATCAAAAGTAATGAATTGAAATGAAACATGCAAAAATACTATGCTGAGATAAGGTAATTTAGTAAATTTGAGTAAATAAAGAGGAAAATAATGAATACACTTCATTGGGTGCACAAACCAATGCATGAACTTGGTGATAACATGTGTGTGAGTGTACATAGTGACCATATCATTTAATATCTTAAACTAAGCTGATAGTTTACTCAATCCTCATATGGGTGCTCAAGAACTCAATATGATTTTGACTACATCATTACCCATCCCTACTCAATGGATCTTGATCTATGAATAACTTGGATAAGATTGTGTGTCTAACTTCCTCATGTGGGTGGCTCCAGAACTTAAGTAGGCCCTGAATCCATCATTATCCACCTATGTGAAGAAAATGCATCTTAAACTAAATTACACAAAATGTTAAATGTATCTAAGTATATTTGACTATGTATTTTATCTCTATGGCCACTTGAGTATATTAGGAATTTATGAGCCACTCAATAATGTCAACCACTATAGATGGAGTAAGGAATGAATCTGGTGATAACCTTGCATGTGATAGAAAGTGTAAATAGTGTAGAGAATTTCATGGAGTTTATCATTCCATTTGATCAACCTATGTGTAGATGAGTCTATGGAAATTATGTGCTACACACATGTCCCCAATATGGTATCTTTTTATACTAAATCTAAACTAAATTTATAATAGTTAAATCTATGTAAATGAACAAAATGTGGGAGTGATCATGATGCCCCCAAATTTGAGCAACTAGTACGAATTTGAGATAAAATGAATTTATTTAAGAAAAATCCAAACATAATTGTCAAACCTATGACTATATTTGTGAAAATTTATATTATATGTGGTGTACTAGTCTATCTAATCTAGACTATCCTAAAGCTATGTATAACAAATAGTATCATCTTTTAGTGGACAATATCACCCTATGGTTCTAGTGTCCCAATCTAGGTGCTAATGTCTACCTGATCTAAAATCCAGGTGATCTAAATTGCTTTCTAAGTCCCCATTATTTTATGTGTCTAGCCTATTTCTAATTTATAAAACTAAGATTGTGTACTGAAATTTATCCATCAATAGCAAAGTAGGATCCTGATTTCTATGACAAACCCTTGTGAATGTCTCATATTTTGATTGTAGTTGTCAAACCTATGTAAGAATTGTCCTCAAAATAATTAGATCTATAAAATGTGTTATCCATATCATGTCCATGATATTCCATTTCAATGTACAAACTTATCATTGAAATGTAAATGAATCTAAGCATAAGTGGGTAATGTAAGATGTATGTTTTAATGTAACATTATAAGGGTGTCAAAATAGATGTAATTAATGTGTATATAATAAAATATGAGTAACTACCTAAGGGGATAGGGCATTATGTCCATCATGACATCCAAGTAGAAAGGGTAGATACATGAGGTCCCTTATGGCATAAAAAATTGGGTTGTGTGTAACAAGAAAATACAAGTGTCATGGTGAAGAAGCATACAAAGAAGCATACATACAAAACACATGAGGCATACAAAATTAGGCCAAGGGAACACAATATAGGAGACATGGGCACATGTCACTAAATATAAGAATAAATAAATAAAAGGAAATGTTCAAATGTCCACATATGCAAGAAACAAGTAATTTGTCTTAGAGTCACATAGAAGTACATGTTCAAATATTTGAATATAGAAGTAGGAGAATACAAACAAGGGACATGGGTATATATCTAGAGCACACAAATAGAGAAGTGGTCTAGAGATAAAGAGAAATGGCATGTTCAAATTGCATTGAATATGGAGGAAGTAAATGAACACAATCAATTCTAAGCTAGGAAAAAGTAGAAATTAAATCATGTATAACTATGTAGTACATATATATGTAGATGCTAGGAGGCATATATACTAAGTGTAACTAGTGATTTTCAATAAAAAAAAATATGAGAAATGAGTATTAATGATCAATATAAAAATTTATCAATGCATAAAATAGAATGTATAGTATGTAAAGATAAAAATTGGTAGTATAAACTATGTATGAGATTCCCCCAAGTGGGTGGTTATATCAAATGTATAAATTTGGACCAGTGTATATGTGCCCAATGGGTAGATGTTAGTGATTCTAGATCATCATAGTTTACTAGAGTCTTTTATGTAATATGTAAGCACTCAACAAGAAGAAATGAATCATATATGTGTGATACTAACTATACTAGGATAAATAGTAATATGCAATATCTAGAAAGTAGTAGAAATATAAACATAGCAATGCATGCAATTTATAAATTATGTATTTTCAAAATATTTCAATGCTTTTGTATTTTGACATGTTATATTATTTTTGTGCTTTTTAGATATAAGATATGTAAAATCAAATGAAAACAAACTATGTAAAAAGATCAAGGGAGTAGAAGTAAAAAATGTAAATGTAAATGAAATAGTATATAAACAAAATGTAATGTCTCTATAGACTTAAGATCACATCCATGGGATGTGGATAATAAAATGGTGGATATGGTGGAAGATCATCTAATGTCTGATACTAATCCTATTCAAACTCAAGTAAGTCATTTTAATCATGATCATCATACCAATCTATATATATCAATGGGGCCTTATCCTTGGCATGATTTTAGAGTTTGTGCATCTGAATGGTGTGTTTCTCAGCTCTGTAATATGCATCTCACATAGTCCCATTGTAAACTACATTAGACCACAAATTTTATGTCTGAAACCTATAATTATCATCTATATAATCATGTAAAATGTAAACCATGTGTCCATCATGAGTGAATGCCAAGCATCAATCTGATCAATAAATTTTAGCATGCATCTCCTATAACCATGTACTACCAAGTGTAACCTATATATGAGTGTCTCTTCTCAAAATTAAGAATAATGTATTGGCCACTTTAGGGCCAAATTCAAATAGTAATATAATCTATATGATGGAGTCTTGATAGTGTATAGTATGTTGTAGCTCTCTTTCTTGATAACCAATGTGGTGTAAAAATCCCAAAGTGAAAATATTAAGACCAAAATACTCATGTATAGCCATATGGGGAAGATATATATCTACTAAAAAGATTTTTATAGTTAATCTATCATGTCATGAGTATCTCTATCATCGATGACTATGTCATGGTACTCATATTTGTGAAGTACCTCATATAACTAGTGGTGGTGGTGCTGGTAATTTTTATTAGTCTAGATTGCACCTTTAAGGCAAAGGTGTTTCAAACCTACCTCATCAATTTGATACAATGGAATCACCTCTAAGTTTGGGTATATTATTGAGTGAGGTGAATATCTAGTTATAGGGCTAGATTCCCTGATTCATCATTAAAAATCAATGACTAAACCTACTTATTTTTCCAATGAAAAGGGATAGAGGAATGCATGAAATATAATATAAGCTACAAGAGGTGATATATTAATGTGTCATTTTTCCTCTACTTGACCTTTCAACAACACTTATTGACAATAAAAAGATTGATTACTGACACACACTCTTTCTCAAAGACTCCTACACATTAGTGCTTCACATAGAGGTTGTGTTATGTGACTATTACCTAAAAATTATGAATGAGAGGTCTTTTTCAAGACACTATCAATCAATTTTCACTATGATCATAATCATAAACACCTTTACACACTATGTAACCTGCATAAGATAATATACTAGCATCTAGGTGATAAGTAAGGAATTATAAAGGGAGAAAAGTATCAACCACATATGGAAATCAATAAACATGAAACACTCTAGAGACTAATATGGAGGAGGATCAATAAGTATTTGTATTTAATTAAGGTTTCAAGATCAAATGGATATAACTTTATCATACCCAATAGAAGGATGCATGCAATGACTTTATAAGCCTAATTTATAGACCATGGAAAGGAGATAGAAGGAGAATGTGCCATATAAGTGTGGATTAGAGGCCATGATGACCATAATTCATCCAATAATCAATTAAAAACATGAATGAGGATTAGTATCAATTCAATAATTTCTCCCATACATTACCTTGGTTGCATAATGCCTTCAATGATCCCTTGGGCATAAAAGTGTTGTGGATGGCCTATTTTTTTGTCATTGTTGACCCCATGAAGACACCATGCACCTTAAAACTAATAAATCACACTTTTAAATGTAGTGAGAGGTCATGAATCCATTATGATAGGTATTTACATGTTTGAAAATGGCCAATACTCGCATAACTACCACTTTTCATTCCATTCATAGCCCATTCAACACATTTATCCTCATAGTATATTGTAAACCTAAGAATGAATAATATTAAATAATGTTTTGATCTTGGTAGTGACCTATAAAATTTTATGCAAGTGTAATTCTTCTCTAAAAAACATCTTCATCATATGAGCAGACCTATAATACTCTTCCCTTATTGAAAATGTTGACTATCCCTTCTCCCATCTTTATGTTTTCTCATTAAGATTAATTTTACTAGTATGGGGGTTGAAGAGTGGGTTTTTAAATAACATTACCTCTTTACATATGTATAAATATGCCTTCCTACTTACTCAAGACCATTAACATGCTTGGTAACTATGAAAATAGACCCAAAATTAGATATTATAAGCTCTTTTACCTACATTTTTACCTAATGAATGACAAAAAAAACCATTTACATATTCCCATGAAACATATGTATATCAAAAAATATATTTCAAGGCCAAAAATTTTCATTTAAATGCATTATGAATCACATTTCCTCCATTACGTCACTACCAGGGTTTAGGAAGGGTTTTAGATATTTAACATTATTAAAAATTGATCATAAAGAGCAAATCACTAACCCTTAAAATAAAACCATAAATATTGTGTATGAGAGAGAATAATAATCACTCCAAAAACCATTTTTACCCATTAAAATACTCCTATAAGTACCAAATAGAAAAGTATGCTCTCTTGAGCTCCTGTATAATGCTAAATAAGTTTTTTGAGGTGGCTAGGCTCTTAGTGATGGTTCATAGAGATGTGATGTTTGGTGAGTGAAAAAATGTAAATATTTGGAAGTAAAAAAACACATCCACCTTCCATAAACTTATTTATATCCCATGAAAAACTTCATCCAAGTTTTGAGTATAAAAGTTATACCTTTTTGAGTCTCTTAAGGTAAAATAGTTATTTTGACTACTTTTTTCTTTGATTATTTTGCATATTAAATAGAACCTCTAAGGAATAATTAATGATAAAATTTTTTAATGTGATATCCTCCATAAAATATCCAAAAATAAATATTTCCCATCCATGAATTTTATAAATTTATGATCTCAAAATAAGATCCTCTCAAGAATAATAGGACTATGTGTGTAGGTAGAGAGATATCCCAAGAAAATAGGTCATCCAATATCTATTTTTTTCTTGTAAATTAATATATTAGGTTTGAAAAAATTATCACCATATCTATAGATAGTTTATATGAGTTAATATCTCCTTAATTATCCCTAAACTTGATTTGCCTATACCTTAGGGTTTTAGAGTGACCCTATAATCTTGACCCTGAGGCTACTTTCAAAAGATTTATTCTCTCTATAGGGTTTAAAATCACTATTTAAATATTAATTGTGACATATTAGGCCCTATAAAAACCTTAAAAATCATTACCAAAATCAAAATTCTACCTCCTCTCCATAATTTTTAGGTAGGCCTATAACATTTCATAAAGGCTTCTTAACTTTGGGTTTTGAAGTGGAGTTATCCTCAATTTATTTTGGAATTTTAGATGATTATATAAAGAATAGAGACTAAATTTATAATTAAAATAACCTCTATAAACTTTATTGGTACTTATTTCATCACCACACTTGTGATTTTCCCTTTTATTCTATATGTAGGTGCTTGGGTGAGGTATTAGGCTTGATTAGGTTTCTCGTAACTTTTATTCACCTTGGAATTATGAAGACCTTAGTATAAATTTAATAACCATATTTAGATATCTCTATATTATTTTCATGCTTTACCATCTATACTTAATATAACAAGTGTACTTTTGTCCATCTACCCATAATAGGTTTGTAGTTTCTCTTAGGCTTCATGTATCACTAAAATTTGAAACTTCTCTTATTGTATATATCGTTATTCAACACAAGGTTAAAAACCTATCCCTAATCCTTTTAAACATATCTCATGACTATATACCCCATTTTAAAATTTCCACATGCATGTTTTCCTCATGTTCAGAGATAACCCTATGAGCACCTATTGAGACTCAAAGCTTATTACCCCTCTACTCTTAGATTGGATCCTTGATTTCAAGCCTTATTAATAACATTAGGGTTCATATAATTTGGTTAATTGTATTATAAAATCTATTTTTTTCCCAAATTTTCTCCTTTAACAATAGCCAAAATACCTCCAAACATCCATATACATAGGTATAGGCTTGTAGATATTTATCTTAGGTCTAACATTTGATCCTCCTATATATATGATGACTTTTAAAGGTCCTTGAGGGAAAGGTGGAATATATTTTACTTTAAAAATACCCTCTTAAACTGAATAGTACACTAGATTACCAAGAAATATCTCTATTCTATTGTGTCTAACAGAGAGCATTCACCCTATTAATTTCTTCAAATCTTGCCACTTCACATTCTCTTCATGCTTAATATATTTAGGCTTAGATAATACCCTTGGGATACATAAGAAATCTAGATATGTTTTAAATAAATTCCTTCTATGTGAAAATAATCATCTTTATCTTAGAAACCACCTTTTTCTTTCAATGGCATTGCCTACAATTTTGACAATGCACAAGTACTTTGACCCCTTGGCTATCAATCTGATTACAACTTGGATAATATAAAATAAATATTTAAGAGATGTTTATAATGTTTATTGGTTATGTAAAGTATCTTCATCAACCTAAATACACTCTCATTTCAATCTATTTTGGTAAAATTTGACTTACAAGTCTACAGACCTGTAGGTTAATGACACTTCTCTTAACAATTCTTGAAATCATTTCTCAAGACTTCTTCATGATAATTGATTATGATAAGATATTAATAATATAGGAAGATCATCATATGTTCTTGGAGGCCACTTAATGAAATTAATAGTCTAAAACTAACCAAAACTTTAACTCTGACCTTGTATAGGTCTATAAACTTGCATCATGTAAAGATTTTTGCCTTGACGACTGCATACCTGTGCTAGATGATCGTTGAGAATGATTTATTAAGGTTATGTGTACCTTTGAGTAACTTCTATAGTGTTCATGTTACATTAATGAAATAAAACCTACATGTATGCTATCCAAAATTGAGACAATGGGTTTTGGCACTCTTTTTTAAATCACACTAGCTCCTTAGTGATTGTTTAGAAATATAAGGATGTAAATCACACAACCAATACCACTAATTTAAATCCCACTAGAGAATATACCTATAACCAAGAGATTGGGCCCTAATTATCCTTGTACAAACCATACCATCCACCTCAAACTACCCCTTATGAGCTTGGTAAGAGGCTCGATGGAGATCTTATTACCATTTATACATTTATCTACACATTTGAGACATGGATTGCATTCCATGATGCCTATAATGGATACCACATTATATGTTGACCTCCTCTAACTCTACCCTAACCATACAATTCTATGCAAGTCTTTAAAACACATACAAGACCTCATTTTCTACATTTTTTCTTGATTGAGATACTAGACAATAAGAGGAGGGGAAAGAGAAATAAAGTACACTTAAAAACTAAGGATCATGGATGCATGGAAGCTGAAAGGTCATTTTTAAAGCATATGGGGCCCTTTTGGTAAATTAAAATTCCTTGACTTCTAAAAGACCTCTTTTTGCATATAAGATCACTTTGTTATGACTTAAAATGCTTATGAAACCTTTGAAAAATCCTAATTTGAATGTGACACCTTCTTTAAAGGTTTACAATATGAAGGTGACCTTGAATGACATGTTTTAAAGGGCATTTGATGAATTGTGGGATAATTAGAGATTGAAACATGATTTACAAATAGACCATAAAAGATAACCTTCGATATATCATTAAACCTCAAATAAATATTCCAAAATGACTTGTATACCTGCCACCTATTTATAACAACGTCCCCCCTTAAGAAGTGGCTAAAATATGTAGAAATATAACAATAAAAAGAAACCTTAATCTCTCTAAATACCTTAATTTATTATAAAATACCTTAACCTTATAGAACAAGGTATAAGCCACTTTTAAGGCTTCAAAAGGCACTTTAAACCCTTTCAATCACCCAATGACAACCTATGAATACCTAATACATCACCCAATAACTCATAATATGCTACCACAAGAGGATTTGTCAAGAAACCCATAGTACATATAGTTAAACCTTAAAAAATGCTAATAAGTCATAACTAACCATTTTAAAGACCATAAAAAGATTTAGGTAACCCTATAAAATCTTGGAGGGGTTTCATGAGAAAGTTTATAAATATAGGGGTTGATATTTGGACTGGGAGGCCAAATCATCAATAGTGCCTATGGAGGTCAAGGTTGTATGATCTGGACAGTGTAGTTATCCCTAAATTTATTTAGATTTGTTGTAGCATTGAGAATGAGTCTATATCATGTCCTATGAGTCTATGAAAGTGGAAAAATGATTTCCCTTCCTATGGTGAAATTTTTTTAAATAGTTTATGTCAAAATGTGTGTAATATCATCAATTCCTTATCAATTAATATCTATAATATATGGTGTGGTCTATCTTATGAAATCCTTTCCTAAATCTATATGATTGAATCAATATTCATTGATGTGACCATATGTAATGAATGGATCAAGGGATCTATTACTAGTTATGGCTAAGTATGGGATCCCATAACTATGTAATCCTAAAAAAGTGAGGCTACTAGTGTAGGGAAAGGTATAATTTCATTTGAATTATCTCTATATTCTCTTGGGCCCACTGGTGTAAAGCTTAATCCACATAAATAATTATCGATGTCTATAGGTGGTTGATCATCCATTATAGTGGAATGTGAATCTATGCTAGAGTTATGAATGTAAGCCTCTTCTAAATTGACAAGTATTGGTAATTGAGTTATGAGGATATCATCATCTATCTTGGATGAAGATGTATGTATAATAAGAGTTTGTTCTTCTATCATTTGGGAAGGTAACTATGTTAGGAGAGGTTGGTTATCTATCATTGTTGAAGGTAACTATGATGGGAGAGTTTGGTCTTGCATCATTAGTGAAGGTTCCTATGATTTATGAAGCTTTGAAGGTGGTATATGAATAGTCTTAATAGACTCCACCACTTCATAAGTATGCATATTCTTAATGGAAATCCTATAAGGTTTGGGTTCAATGAGAACATGAGGTATCCCATCAGATGATGCACTTAGTGTAGGAGGATCATTGAGCCTACAATATCTAAATAGTTTATTATCTACTGGATATGTGTATAGGTACCCTTCAAGCAAAAACTTTACAAATTTATGAATATTGGAAGCTATAACCTCCATATCATGTATCCAAGGTCTCCCAAGTAAAAAATTATAATGTAAATACTTTGATATCACTTGAAAGTGTGTAGATAATGTCTTTGGTCCCACTATAATCTCCAATGTGATTGATCCCAATGTCTATATAGGAATGTCATCAAACCCTCAATTTTTTTGTATGTATTCTAAATATATTTCATGTCAACCCCCATGATTTAAAAAAAATTAAGGTTACATATATTGAGTCTTGAAACACTATCAATGATAACTCATTTAATAGATGTGTTGTTGATTTAAGCTTGAATAAAAGTGGCAAGTTTTTATCAAATAATTGACTATGAAGATAAATCCTCATTTGAAAAATATATCACATCCTCAACATCTTTTATCATATTCATGATAGATGAAAAATAGGATGGATTGGTATCACGAGGCATAAATGTGTGATTAAGTGTTTCAAATAGATTATATTTTAAGATTGTTACTTTTTAAAGTAATTCTGATATAGATATTTTAACTGGTGTATTTCTCAACTGATCTTCTATATCAAATTCTCTTTATTGATATCTATGTGTTTTCATATTATGTTAGGGATGAGGAAGGATGGTAAGGTTAAGATACTCTTATATAGGCTAAGGATGCAACCTATTTTGCCTAGTGACAACTTGAACCATGGGATCTACTATTTTCCTAGGGTGAGTAATAGAGGGAGGATGGGAACATAGATAATAAAGTGGTCTAGGTAAAGCTAAAATAAAAGGAGTCCTATGATCCAATTTTGATCTAGTAATAACTAGAGATATCTTAATTTGAGCCATATAGCAATGATCCATATAAAAATGGGGCTCACATGATGGAGGACCAATATGTAAAATAGGCTAAACTCAAACTAAATCCATGATAGGAGTAACATAAATATGTACCTTTATATAAATAGTTGGTAATAAATATTCTAAGCAAAGTACCAAGATTTTTGTCATGAAGTTAAAGATGGATTTCATCATGATAATCATGGTATCCAGTTATAAATAAAGACTAAGTAACTACTAGAGACTTTAACCCTAGGGTTAGGGTTCTTGCAATGTAGCATTTTTTTGCAATAATTTAAATTACATGTAAATAAATTGAAATGCTAATATGAAATTTATTTAATTTAGATAGGTCCTCTAGAAAAATTAGAAAATCAAAAGTATTCAGACCTAGTTTTTACACAAAAAATTAGAGTAATGTAAGATAGGGTTTGAAGCAATATTTGCAGTAAGACAGGTTCACAAAATTATTTAACATTTTAGGGTTCAAATATGTAAATACTATATTTAGATTAAAGGGCTGAGATGTATAAATTAGTTAAATAATATGAAATAATTAAGTACTTAATTTTTTTGGATTTTGACCTTCTTTCACTTTTTAAAAATAGTAATAAATTAGATGAAATAGGAACTTATTTGGAAAGTGCCTATCACTGATGATTTAGGTTCTAAAAATTGGGTTCTAGATAGTTTTGAGTGTTGACAATGGGATTCTAGGATCTATTTTCTCACTGGACAGTATCACCCCACTTGAACATTAGCACCATGTTGTTTTAGTGTCCTAAAAGTGGCATTAGTTTCCTCTTTTTAGGATTGTTCCTATTTTTAGGAGTACTTGCACCTGTGTTTTTAGGTCCTATTTATGTATGCATAAAATTTGAACTCTGTGTTATTCCTTAAAAAATGATTTAGTGTACAAACCTTAATCCTCCTTGCAAGCATAGTATAATAAATAATTATGTGTTCATTAGTAGGATAGGCTAGACATCCTCAACACCCCTCTATGAAGATATTTGCCTACATACCAATACTTTGAAGAGAGATCAAGATCGATGTACTTCTCCCACCTAGTGCTTGATACAAGTTCAAGTGAATGCTAGAATGAGAGTGGAATTGGATTCCTTGAATGTGTATGAGATTTGAAATCATTGAAATATAGACTTAGGGTTTTTTTAGATGATATTATGCATAAATATGTTAGAATAGGGATCAAATAACTTAATTTTTCTCAATTTATCTTTTATTTGAATGGGATTTTGCATCTATTTTCCATCTAGTGCATAAAGGATAAGTAGAATTATATTTATAGCAATATGTATCTTGTAAAAATAATAAAATACGCTTAGGCCAATCATAAGAGGGTCACACATTTGAAAAATTATCCATTCAAGAAAGTTAGGGGAAAATATATTAGTCCCCAATTGGGGACACTAGTTCCATGTGGTTGTAGTGTTCCAAATGTGGTACTAATGTCCACTTAGAATACCGTTGGGAAAACTATATGGGGATCTAAGAAAGCTATCCTAAGAATATGTTTTGGTTAATTTTAAATATATGTGGTCTAAAAAATTATTGAAAAGTGTGGCAATGTCTCTAGGATAGGTCTAGGGCTAAGCTAGGAATAGGCAAACTTAATCAACACTCTTAAAATCTAAATACTACTTTTAAGTGATTATAATTTGTCTATTTTATGCTCAAATCCTATCTTCATTTATTAAATTAACCCTTTTTATTCAAACCCTATGATTTTTAGTACTTATTTTAATTTTTTCACTATCCATTTTATCACTTTCTCCCTTCACATCTTCAATTTCACATTTCTAGAATTTTTGTTACTCATTTTAATGTTTTTACTACTCATTTCGTCAATTTCACTTTCAATCTATTTAATTTCATAGATATGTATTTTAATTATTAAATTGACCTAACATAATCCCTCTCCAATTATTTTTCTCCTTTGTTTGATGATTTTGTAACTCATTTTCATGATTTTGCAACTGCAAATTGTAGATTCATGAATCCCTAATTCATTTTCTACCCAAAATATTTTGCAACCCTAACTAAATACTCCTTCCCCCTATTCAAATATGTTTAACCCATATCTTAATTTTATTTATTTTCAGCCCTTTTTTCTTTAAATTTTACAAACATCTTCATCGAAGCATTATTAATCTATACCAATTACTTGAAATTATCTCTTTCATAATATTTTAAACTACATTTTGAAAATTATATTTTTTATTTTCAGATCTACTTCTTACCATCACTAGGATATATTATTCCCACATCCACTCACGTGACCCCTACATCATGAGAATTAACTAAGTGTGTAGTCTTCAAATGGTAAAATATTCTTTTTCTGATCATTTCTCTACTTTTCAAAACTAGGGGCAACTTATTTACACATGCCTTAATATTGAAAGTTTGATATTGATTCTAGTAATTTGATTTATTTATGGTCTTCCTCAGTTAATCCTTTTATTATTTCATTGATTTTGAGTGTCTGTCTATTTTTTCACACAAACACTCAAGGGAGCATCATCACATTAATTTTCATTCATTTGGTGCAACTTTTTATTCTTAATCATCAATGTTCTACTTCTATTGTTCTTCGAAATGATCTTGGTTTGAAACACCATTATAGAGAGGGGAAAATGTAGACACATAAATTAAATTTAGTGTCAAAATACAACTAATACCTACTAAATTTTTTTCCTAAATTCAAATTCAAATTTAGAATATTTCCCTCTTCTTTTAAATAATTGAGTAAATCCAACTTAATCAATTATGCACACTTTTAATCCAAATTTAATTATTAAATATGGATTTTTAACCTCACCCAACATCCTCCACCTTTATCTCTTTCACATGCTGAGTCACCCAACTAATTCCTTAACTTCCTCAACTACCCTTGAGTTATCCCTTGACTTGTGAAATAGCTTGACCCATTCTTAGTGACTCAGCTAACCATTTCCCTATTTCTCAACCATTTTAAATGGTCATCATATTCATGGATGAAAAATCATGATCCATCATAGATTATTTTTATAATTTTAAATATGTAAATAATCCTCCATCATTTGATATTTGCTTTAAAATCCTAAAAGTATGAAATCCACCACTTTCATCCATCCACCTTCATGCTAACAAAGTGTTATCAACATTCCAAGTGAATCAAAGCCATAAAAGCCAAAAAGAGTGAATTTTATTAAAAATACACCACCCATTCCCCATTTTCATTGGTGTAAGTATTGATCATCCACATTTGACACAAAGATAAAATCTGCCATTGATCACATAATGAAGAAGGTGATAAATTATGCATATGTTTGTAATTAGTTCTTTGTTATTTTAGTTTCTACATTTTGTTTTTCCTCTATACTGAGATTATTTGAGTTTATATTATGATTAATATCATTCATTTTTCTTAGTTTAATTACATCTATATTTCATTTATACACTAAGTAACATGACCAATTTTAACATTTGACTTTTGAGAGCTACCTTCACCAAAAAATACTTTAAGGGATCTACTTTAGAATTCAAAAATGTCTTGTTATTCAACATGCAATGTCTAAGACTCTATGAAGTAAATACTAATGCAAGACATGTTTTCTCAATTGGAATATAATTATACTCATAATATACTGATGTTCTACATAGATAATAAATAGCTTGTTATTTTCTTTTATCATCATGATAAGCAATGAGTTCCCCTAAGGTGCTATTAGTTGTATGAAAGTACAATAAAAAATACTTTCCTAGCATAGGTGGAACAAGTATATGAGGATTAAATAAATATTGTTTAAGCTAATAAAAATCCTCTTGGCATTCCACATTCCATTTAAATGTAATTCCTTTTTTAACAGATTAGTGAATGGATGATAGAGATCAAAAAGTTGAGAGATGAAACATCTAAAAAGCATGCATTTTTCCCTATAGACTATGTAGTTACTTTATATTGGAAGGATATGACATTTCCTTGATTTATTGAAATTTGGTTGGGTTGACTACAATACCTCTGTGAGAGATGATGAAGCCTAATAATTGAGTAGACATAATATGAAAAAACATGTTTATTAGGGTTAATACCCACTTTATACTTGAAAATATGTTTAAATATTATTCATGACACTATTGGATGCTTTGCATGAATTTTAGATTTGACTAATATATCATCCACATAGTCTTCCACAATATCACACATGAGATCATGAAATATTCTGGTCATTACTTATTTATAAGTAAACCCTACATTTTTTAATCCAAATGGCATGACTTGATAACATAATGTGCCTCAATGTGTCATAAATATTATCTTAAATTGATCCTTTGGAGCAATTTTAATCTAATTATATCCTAAAAATCCATCCATGAGGGATGCAATTTATTAACCGACTATTTAATCCATAATAATATCTGTATTTGGTAGTGAAATATGATATTTAGGACAAGCTTTATTTAGATCTCTAATATATATATAGATGTGGATGATGATTGATTTCTTGATAATAAGAAAAATATTACAAATCCAATATACATATGAAATGGGTTTAATAAAACTTAATACTAGTAATTCTTATATCACAACCTTGACTAGAAGAACAATGTGTGGATGCATATTTCTTATCTTTTGATTACTAGGTTTGGCATCTAGATGCATGACCAAGTGACGAAAAACTAATTATGGATCTAGACCCAACATATCTAAATAAGCCCAAGTAATATATCAATGAATTCCATTAGAAGGGAAATGATTAATTGACATTCCTCTGTAGTGAGGGATACACCAAGAGTTATTATCTTCATATCGTCATATTTATTGATTTTTACATATGTCATGTCTTTTAATAGAAGTATGGAACCATTGTCCACAATAGGAGGAAAATAGGGTAATTAATCATTAGACTCAGGAAGATAAATTTTATATGTTCCTATGAAGGAAGAATGATAATCATTTCCCTTAGGTATTGGCTAATGAGCTACCAATTAGTGATTTTTTAGAACCATCAACTCAAATTCATCATAAGATTTAGCCTTTATTTTAGCACTGTATGATATATAGGGACTTATGGATTCTTGGGCTTCCAATAAGGGAGAGATAACTTCCTTATCCAATGATGCTTGAAATAGGTTTTCACCAAAGAACACATCTTTATCTTTTCTTTTTCCATGATCCAAAATCACCTCAGAAAGTTTTTCACTTGAGGATCTTGATGTTTCATTTTTATTTCAACTTAGGAAGTTCATTTTCTCCCAAAAATAGGCCACAAGATCCAAAGTGAATAAAAATCCATGTTTGTGGTCACCTATCGGTAAACTTTCTCACATGCCTTGGAACTTTGAAATTGCTTCTTCATTTTTGATTTTTTTAAGAATGATATCATTGTGTTGTTGGTCCTAATAAAAAAAGGTATGGATATTAAAGGATGAGGATAATGGTAGGAATAGTGGAAGTGTTAATAATAGAGAATAAATAAAACACATTAGAGTTAGATAGCTCATCATATGTACTATAATATGACTCTTTGTCATTACTAAGTACATCATCATTAAGCATACAAATTAAACCACTTTCAAGATGTTTGGGGACTACCTTAGGTGGTTTTTATTCTAAACCTTGTTTCGTTAAATGTTTCATAGGAAAAATATGATCTAATCAACCTTAGTATTTTTCCCCAAATCACTTGCCTTTAAAAGCTTTATGAGCCATAATTATATTGGGAATAGAGTATTTTTTACTCTAGAAACAAGGAGATAGATCCTCATTGTAAAATCATGAATCATCTTCTAGTTTCAAATATTATTGACTAAAACCCTTTCATGGAACAAACATGAGAGGTTTCATAAGTGAAGACGTTGTCCCCTTCTTGTGCCACTCCATCTTGGGTTAGCCATAGGACTTGGGTGATCTTAGTAACTTGGCCACATGAAAAGAATCTTTCATATTATCTGCTCCCAAACCTTTATCATGAATGTTAAAATGAGAGGAATTCAATGAGGTAAAAGGTGATTTATAATAATAATCAATGGTGTCAGGATCTACATAATTGGATAGAGGTGGTTTAGATATTATTTATTTGTCATTTTTGATAGGATTGATAACATTAGGAAAAGAAGTATACTAGTGACCTTATACTTGAATATTTTTTCAATATTTATATAGTTTAAAATATCTAGGAATAGTCACCTCAATTCTAGTATGAGGAAACTTAATGCATTGATTAAGAGTATAAGGCACTACATGCATATCGTGAATCCATAGACAACCAAGAAGGATAATTTAATGTATATTAGGATTAGTTACATCATAAAGGATAATATGGATAATTGACCCTACTTGAATGGGTAAGGAAATGGTTCTTACATATTTTAATTTAATATTATCATATCCCTTTATATTAATATTATCATTTGTTAGATACACTAAAGTATATCCTAGATGTTAGACTTGTTTAAGTGGAACAATATTAAGGCATAGTCCATTATCTATCATTACTCTCTACTAAATTATTTATTCCCTTAGGCCTAGAAATGATTCAACCTATGCCATGAATACCCAATCTCACCTGTGGTTACCATTCTAATATCTCTTGTAGTGTTAATGAAATTCAAAAGGGGATCGATAGTCATCAAATCAAACCAATAGTTTTAATTGATGTGCAATGTCAAGGAATGTCACGGTGGTTATCTTCTTCAACCTATATGAGCTTGTGTCTAGTGATCCCTTTTGTTAGTTATGTGTGTCATTATATAACAATCTTTGGAGTGGTCCTAATAGTCTAAGTTTACTCATAATGAAGATGACCCAATGTTGTAGCTCATGACCCATCATGAATCCATCTAGTATGTTGAGAGCTTGTAAAGTATGGTAAGATCTGATGGCTTAAGGATGTTATGAGAAATGTTTGGTAACTTTATTTAGGTATTTATCATGTTTTACAATCTTTTTATATAATTAAGATAGCCTTTATTTGAGCTTTCACTTGAAATCATATATATTACCTTCAAAAAGGGTGTTTGACCATCGAATGATGCTAGTTTGACCCTAAAATATCATTAAGACCATAAATTACACCCTTAAAGGTCCCCATGACTATCATAATGCCATGATGAAATGGTTTCATATGCAAAGGGTGTCTTTTTATAAGTCAAAATATTTTTATTTGCTTATAAATGGGCCCACACAAGATAAGTAATGTCTTTTAAATTTTCCCCAGCCATACTTCATGTTTTACAATGCATTTTTGACCCCTATTTTCCCTCCTTCCCACCAATAAAATTTCAAGGTCTAAAAAAATGAGCAAATGTAGGAAACTATTATTTTATAAGTGTTTTCAAGTAAGTATGGAATCATATAGGATGAACTTGGTTAGAAAGATTCAGTGATCTCCAAAGGGGATTTATTTCAAACACCGTGTAAGCAAATCTAAGAGTTGAAATATAATAAAGATAAAAAACCAATCCCTCCTTCCAATCATCCTTCCTAGTAGCCATGAATAAAACCTTAGGTTCTTATTTAGTATGGACAAGAAAGAGAAGATGGTGACTAGAGATATTGGCCAAAGCAATGGGGTATATTAGCCTTATAATCCTTAGCATTAGTTCACATAATTATGGACCATTCTTTATTAATAATGGTTAAGAATATAAGGTCTTCAAACTAGCCTTCCACATCCACATAGGGTCAAGAATGGAAGGGTTTTAGTGTATTTATAGCTTAGTTAAATAAAATTTCAATTGTGTGTACTTTATAAAAGTCTTCCATATCATTCCAATGTATTCTCCACCCCTAGTTCACATGTGTGATCTATGGGGGAAAAAAATCTCCAAGTTATCATAAGTTACATACTACATCCAATGTTATCTTAATAATATAGGACCTCCAATGGATGTATCTAAGAGTGGATAGTGGTTTGAGGTTCAATGATGGTTTCCTAGAGTTATTTAGATATTATACCTCTTTATATCAAGTGGAGTGACTAGATGGACCTTTAACTCTTGCAATATTTTGATTTCAAATGAGTATACTATGTAGTGATCTTTAGTCAAGATATGGATTTAATGTTCTATAGTGATGGCTATTAGAGGTCATTAGGACATCATAGAGGTAATATAGGTGTTATATTCATGTAGAAGAGTCCTTCTCTCAAAATAACCAGGCTTCATTATGGATCTTAAGGATAAGGAACTATAAACTAGATTCCCAACACCTTTATAGACCTATTTAGCAGAGTTTAAGATTTATTATCAAAGTTTAATATATTCATGGAATCCTAAGTTTCAATTTTTACCTTTTTGTGTCTAATCAATGAAATCCAAATGCCTTACCCTATAGATTATGTGAATGGGGGTGTCTAGGGTCCCCATAAGTGAACTTGAGCATGAAGTAATAGTCCATATGAACCTCTCAATGAACCTATAGTGGTCTCACTAGGTATATTCACTTCAATATAGGCATTGAGTTCCAAATTAAAAATACATAGGATCCTATGACCATTACCTATAGATTTAAATCCTTTTGCCCAAGCCCAAGGCATGAAAATAAGGTATAAATATTTCATATTAATATCAAGATCCATTAACAATATGAGAAAAGGGACTATTCAAGTATAAATCCTATTGAAAAAGTATAACCAAGTAGAAGAAACTAACTCAGTCCCAACCTTCAAAAGGTTTCAAAATCATCACATATAGGTGAATCTCAAGGATGTAAAGAATGGTCATAGATTATGAAGATGACTATCTTAGGGAGTGTGATGAGGTTAAATAATGGTCAAATAGGTCTCAAACATGATATGGAATCCCTCCTACTTAGTTTATCCTATGAAAAGGCTCTATTGATAGTCACACACCAAGATCACCAAGCTTAGAACTATAAATGATTTACCTCCAACTTTTAATATGAGATTTAATATGCCATGGAAGAGAGAACTCAGTCTAATATGGTGATCAAAACATATAGATCATGTTTCTAGGGACAATTCTTTTTGAAAAGATGACTAAGAAAACTAATCTAGGCATGAATAGTGGCCTAAATACACTCATGTTTACCTAACCAATTAGGATGCCAAATTGATAAGGATGATGATGGAAAAAAGTGATCAGATCACCCCATTTTTTATGATGTTCATATTATTCAATATTCATAAGAGCATGATCAAGATAAGTAGCTATCTATTCTAGGTTAAACACTCAAGACACACAAGCCTATACACATGAATGTATAGGTGAGATTTGATAGCAGAGTTGGGGAATCCAAGCCTCAATGGCTATGGTCAGATCTTGAAAACATATTACCTTATCTCACTATTTATATCATTCTAGAGAGATAGAAGAGACTACTTAGGTCTCCAAAAATAATTATTTCAAGTACTTGCATTGAAAAGTGATGGTTAGTGTAGCCCTACATGAGAGAGAGACAAAGATGGTGGTTTGGGTAGATGATGTCACATATAAAGGGTGGAAATTATATGGATAAAGGTGATGTTATAACTTTGAGGCCACAAATACATATATAGGTGACTTGATGGTTCTAAAGCTTAGTCTAAGTATATAATTCCTAAAGTCACCATTGACCCTTAAGACCCCATCTCCATCTTAATGAAATATTCAAAATCCCATGCTAGACTTAAGGCCATGAGAAAGTTTATGATGTTGATATAGGTCCTAAATAATTTGCTTGAGATAGAGGAATATAAGGAAATGGACATTTTAGTCCTATCACTCCTATCAAGCTCCATTACACTAATCTCTCATCTCAAACTATTAATTCAAACACTCAATTTTGACATGATAAGGTGACTCAAGCCCAATGATATTAGGGGGATATGGAGACCGATATGCACATAATATTCATGGAGGAAAGAGTTTAAGTACGTATCCCATCTCTATGAACAATACTTAACATTAAAACCTACATAGAATTCATAGCAAAGAGCTTGAAGGCCACCAAATTTCATTTGGTACTCACTGTATAATATGCATGGGACCAGAAGCTATTTATAATATTTGAATGGGTATATGAACTATATATCCATGGAAAAAAAATTGATTTTGAGGCTTTTACTATATGAACCATAATTAATATAGTAGGCCACTAAAATCCTCTTTAAACCCTGATTAAGACCTGATGTTAGTAGAGATAAAGGGAAAACATGATTTGTCATTAATTGTATTAAAAATTATAAATTAGGTGTCATAATGAAATCAAAAATTATTTAGAAATGAAGAGTCATAAATGAAGGTGAATATTCATGTGGAATCCTTTATAAACATTTGTATGTGAAAGTAAAGATCATACCATTTTGAATGAATATCTAATATATCTTTTGGGTCTCATTTATTTGTCTTTATTATTTCTCATTTTTAATAGTTTATTTTAAATAATTTATTATATTTTACATTATTACCACTAAACTCTTATAAGAATGGTATGGATACTACTTGTTGGAATTGAGCCTAGGCATTAGTTGGATTTGGAAGTTTGGACCTTGTTGATCATTGTTAATTATTGGTGTGGGGGGGTTATGTTGAAACTACCCTTGTGTACCACTTCATCAACTTGGTAATCTAGTTAGAGTGGTCCTTGTGGTTAGTGTAGATGTTTTTGTTCCATGAATGATATAATAATTTCCTACCAAAGTATCTAAAATCAAATGTTTTATTTGTCACAATAATCTACTATAGATGAGGTTATGAAAAGTGAAATAATCTATAGTGGATTTACATGTTTTATAATATAAATCTCATTTATATTTATGGTGCATTAGATGGTGTTTTGGTTGAATATTTTTATTATAATTGGGTTCAAATGTGAAACATATGTCAATATGTAGGAGATAGAATCACCACCTTTAAGAACCATTGATCAAATATATATCAGACTATAGGGGATATTTGAAGCAAGTCCAAACCCATCAACACTATGTTTGGCATTTGACTGCATGTAAACATTATCAATTTGTCTACATGCATGGGCATACATTTTTAAATGGAATGATGGTTTTATGTTGATTTGTGTTAATCTTTATTTATTTTGTATACCTCGTATTGGAAGTGGTAGGAAATATCAAATGTACAAGAATATTGGGTGAAGTAATATTGATTTTGTACCATTTGAGTAGTAGTTCAAAGTTCTTGTACACCATGATTGTGGGTAGCGTGATGACTAAAGGACTGAGATGGATTAGATAACTATAAATTATAAAGAAATAAGTATGGTCTAACTAATGTTCAAACTAGATAGAGATATGTTTTTATATGGAAAGATGCTTATTTATATGTAGAATTACCTCAATAGGCATACCACATGGAGTTACATTTAATTTGAGATAAGAGATTTCAAAATAATTCCTTTCCTACTTGGCTTCCTTTTAATATTTTTTTTAATGTTTGTTCTTTCACATAAGGATATTAATTGTAAAAGGTCTAAAACAATGTACAGTGTTTCTATGTTTTTAAAATTATGAATGTATTTGAAGTTAGAGTTGTAGAAGTGGATGAGCTCTAACATGTGAGGCCATGGAGAGTAGGATTATGCATAGTGTAGGTTATAAAATATATTTTGAATGGATTGAAGTCATAAAATTTTTAAATGTTTAGGTCTTTTTTGTATTGAGATGAGACACATTTTAATTTGGGGGGAGTATTAGGATTTTTGTGTCTTGGGACAAGACACATTTTAAGTTGAGGTGAGTGTTAGAAGAGATAAAGGGAAAATATTATTTGTCATTAATTGTATTAAAAATGAGAAATTAGTTGTCAAAAGGAAGTCAAATAGTCTTTGGAAAGGAAGAGTCATACGTGAAGGTGAAGAGTTATTTGGAAGCCTTTATAATCATTTGTATGGAAAATTAAATATTAGACCATTTTGAATGAATAGAAAATATATCTTTTAGGTCTCATTTATTTGTCTTTATTATTTCCTATTTTTAATAATTGTTTGTAAATCTTTGATCATATTTTAAATTCTTTCCATCAAACTCTGCTAACACTTGATGAGGAAATTTCAACCTAAAATGATTCCAAATGAGGTAGTTGGGCCTTGAAACAATCTTTATGGTCTCCCCATTTCACATGGACACACAAATGGTCTACTTATTGGAATGTGTACGTTATGCAGTATACAAATTAGGCCTAAATAGAGCTACTCCAAGCCTATATGCAATAAACTGAAAGGTTTTTACACATTATACATTTTTATGTGGAGGGAGCAGTATAAATAGTTATAAAAGAGTTTTATAATAGATTACTAAAGAGGCCTCCATGTCTAATATCCACTTGTAGACATGCCTAGGTGCCTAGTGGAGGATTATGTGTTCATAAAGGAGAAGTAAGTGGCTTACCTAAGCTGAAATAGATGATAAAAGGTACCTAAGAGATTAAATTCATACCAACATGGGGTGTCCAAGTGCCTCATAACTCTAGTTTGGAGTAAAAACCTAGGAACTCTGCCTTTAGGCCTATTGGCCTAACACCTTTCTTAAGGCAATGCTACTTGAAGATTGAAATAGAGGGAAAACAGGGTTAGAAAAGGCCTCCAACCATTATGGGGATGTATTTAAATTAGTTTTATATGTGTAAACAACAAGTTTTTACAAATGAAAGATTATATTTTGTCACTTTGGCCTAAAAATGCCTTAAGAGAGCATTGAATGCACAATTTTCATCTGAGGAGAAACTTGATGATATCATAACTCTAAAAAGAATTTTCATGGGGTTATGATAAATTTTGGAAAGTTTATGGTCCTTATATATAATAAAATATTGGAATTGGTTCATAGGTTATGAGCCTAACCTTTATGAACCATTGTTAAGAACCCAAACCCCTTTAAACCTCCCTAAAACCCTAATAGTGATCCAATGGAGAAAATATTAAATAAATTTAATCCAAATGAATTGTAATGGATTGATAGACACTTTTATATCATATTTCACTCTGATGAGATCCCATCCATGGCATTGGTTTGTATAGATAGTTGTACATACCTCCCAAAAACACTATTTTGTCAAGGTTTAAGGATAAATCTAAGGTGAAAAGATTAGTGAAAGGTTTTTGATTATTGTGGAAGGTAGTATGAGTTGTATTATAACTTATCAAGCCTAAAAATACTCATGATAGTTCCTAAAAATACTCATATATGTCTGTACCAAATAGGTAATTTAGATGTGCTAGTTGGAGGTGACCTAGTCACCTATGTAACATAGGGTTATAGGTGTGAAATTATTAGGATGCATAGATCATGGTATAATATGTTTTTTATACTTAAATAGGATCCCCCACTCATATTCAAGGTTATATTCAACCCCCATGGTCTTCCAAACACTGAACAATCAAGAGAGTAAGCCTAATTTCTTAATATGCCTACTTGGTCAACAAAGGGAGATGTTAATTGGTGTAGAGGGATACCATGGAGTAAATGTACATCATGAAACTTTTGTAAATACCTCATGCAAGAGAGAAGGCCCATTTACTATCTACCATGAAGGACGGGGTAGTTTATTAAGTCATATTGGCATGTCAAAATGAGGTGGTTACTAAATGATTCATAGTGGGGCCAAATTGAACCACTTTGATGCTTTATAACTATCAAATTTAGAGATAATTGACTATTTATCATCCTTATCTCGTGAATGTGTTCAAAATTACTTATAAATATACATCTAATGCTTTAAGAGTCTCATTAAATACCATTCATCACCAAGGTAATGCATATGAAAAGTGTGGAGGCTGGTTGTAATTTTTAATTAAATGAGTTATGGTAATTAATGACCTCTTTATGACTTTTTCATGCCTCATTATCTTCTCCATATTTTTCATGTTATATAAATTGAGGCTAGAAGGCCATGGTATTCATCCCTTAGTTGGCTATGATGAAACTCTACCCAAATTGTATCTTTTAAGCCTTGTGAGTCAATAAAGAACTATTTTAAGATTTCCTTACTAGCTTAGTGTGTTATGTGCTTATTGATTTGTAGAAGTGGTGAATTTTCATTATCCTTTACATGTCCTTTCCCTCACCTAATTACTAGGATGTTATTTTATATAGGTCATGTGATGTGTCAAGTGTTGGTGACTATGTTTTGAAGGGTAAATTGGTTGATAATGCCTTAAAATATACCTCTTATCCATTACCTTCAAGTTTTAGACATCCATCATATCCTTCACATGAAGTACTTATGTTTAGGAACTCATTGGAAGACTTTTTTCACCCACTAGTTCTTTCTTAGTTCATAGAGTATTGATTAAGGATTAGTTAGAGTGGATAAGTCAATATTGGTGCATCACTTCCCCTTAGCTTAGATATCATTTCAAGATTTCTCTCTACATTTTCATTGCAACAAGTAAATAGGTTTAGTATTTGAGCTCAATTGATGCACTATGGGATATATCCCCTTAAACTAGAGATTTAGTCCATACATAGGTCATCCATAGCCTTTGGACTGATCTCATATTACCCCAAACTTGGAAGGGTTTGAATAGTCCTCTCTTAAGGGATTAGTTTCATGAGTTCATAGTTATAGCATGCCTGGTGGGACTAGGATCCAAGCAAGTTGAATTATACACTTACATTATTGGATAATATCACATAGATTTAAGTAATCTAATTACAAATCTATAGTCAAGTTTCATGCCAAAATTGGTCATAAGGTCTTCATCAAAAGGTAAGGAAGCTAAGTTTATTGAGTTATCTTTGGACTTTACTAGGATAAAGAGATATGCTAGGTCTAATCATAATCTTACACCCCTTAAATATCATAATATTTCTCATGAAAACATTACTTCAAACACTACACCTCCAATGTATAGGCCTAGGTATCAATATTTTATGCCCTTTAATGGTGGCAACCCCTTAAATTTGAACCAATTTGATGATATACCTACTGCTATGCTTAAGATCATTCCCTATTTCATGTGATAAAATTAAACCACCCCTATTGAACATATTAAAAACAAATCCAACTTGTGCTCAGTTCAAAATGTGACCCAAGAAAATGTGGTAATGAGGTTATTGGATACTTACTTGAGGGATAAGTCACTTCAATGGTATATAGGCTTAACACCTACTTCTATCAATACCTAGGATTAGTTTAGGGAAAACCTTTACAAACATTTTAAGGATAAAAGTGACCATTTGTCTTTAGTTGAAAAACTAACCACAATCAAAAGGGCTTCCCAAGATTTGATGGTAGACTTCAATTATAGGTTTCAAAAATCCTAGAATAGGATCACCATGATAGTCAATCCCACCCTTAGTTATGCTTTATTTTACTAATTAAGATCCATCAATTTTGATGTGGTAGTCATGATACAGTCCATGGGAGGGAGCACTCTACTAGATGCCTATGAGGTGGCCATAAAGGTATAAAATTATCTAATAAAAGTAAGAAAGCTTACCCCTAGACCTCTCATGCCTTTGTTCTTAGAGATATAACCCCTTGTGCTTACCATACATCCCCTACCAATACTAATGAATCATGATTAGGCAAATGTTAATAAAGTAAACATATTAGGCAAGATTGAAGGGCTACTAAAGGAGCAAAATAATAATATATTATCCCTAGAGAGAAAGAAAATTTCATCTCATATACCTTACCATGAAACCTATCAATCCCTTATTATCCCTATTAGTAAAATAAACCTTCATATTAGCCTAATCCATAAGGTCAAGGATAGATCACTCAAGAAAGGCCCTATAAAGACTTCAACCCCAATTCTACTATCACTTCTAGAGCACTAGCCCTAACCCAAAATAATTATGCTCAAGAATTATAATGGCCTACATAATGGGGAAGCCTCATAAGATGTCAATCACTCCAATTGGTGATATTTGTCAAGCCTATTTAATGCAGTAAATTAGGTTCCTCCAATGTATGACAATTATCCTCCTACATAACATAAAGAAGGTCCTTTTATGAAGCATGTATAGACTCCCTTCATGACTTAGTTTGATATGTAAAATTAACAAGGAACAAATGGGAGTAAGGCACCATCTAAGATCACTTTTGTTAACTTTCAAGAAAGAGAACATTATTTTGAGTAATCTCCATCTAATCATCTTGGGGGTGTGTCCAAGGTGGATAGTCCTATTAGAACCCATACAAGGGCCAAAAAAAGGGTAGTTGTCAATTATTTAGAAGTTGGAAGAGTATCCCCTCCACCATTTTAACCATATCAAGAAGCTACTAGACAAGGTTCAACTCTTAAGACTCCACCAACTCAAAAAGTTCAAGATGGGAAAGGGAATAATTATAGAGGTTCATTCATACCCCAATTAACGCAAGCTCTAAGTGGTAATGTTTCCCTTGATTTTCAAGCAAAGGCTATCAATTCTCATATTATTAATTTTGATCAGATGAAGAAGGCCCATGTTATCATACCTATGTGGGATATCTTGTTCATTATAGCATAAAATTATCTCCTTTAAGAAGACCCATCCAAACTCCACATCTTAGACAAGTAAGTAGAAAATGTGGGTACAGTCTTAACCAATACCAATCAACCTCATGAGTCTCAATCACCAAATGTAAACAAACACCCTCCTTTCTATCTTTATCATTATAGGTGATTCCCTAATACACAATTGTATGATAGATAATGGGGTTAGTAACTTTAGCATGCCTAAGTTTATAGTAGATAAGTTAGGATTAAAGTATGAACTGAATTCTAAATGGGTCTTACAACTACATTAATTTATTAATAAAGTTTTTCATGTACTTAAGGATCTAAAAATTGCCTTGGTTTCTTGTCCTAATTTACTATATCTTAAGATTTGTTAGTAGTTGACCTCCTCCTTAATTTAATTTATGTTTGTCTAATGATTTAAATATCAAGATAGGGGGCTATCTCTCTTCTCATTGGTCTTATATGATTTTTAGGATTATGTATGGAACAAAGGTTACCATAATGTTTGAGCCTATCTCTAGGTTTCATTGAGATCCCTACATGCCTAGTTTGTCTAATGTCAATTTTACTATCATAGATGAATATAAACACCCCAATGACCAAGAGCCAATTGAACCACTTGAAGGTATATAAAAATTTATAATTGATGAATGGGTGTAGATAACCATGGATATGATCCATATAAGAGCATTGAAGAGACAAGTATGGGTGTATATTGTATACATGAGGAAGGAGATGTCATACTAACTCTTAATATCCCAAGCCAAGACCTTTATGGAGTGTGGATTTTATTCTTTGATGGATCTAGGTGTAATAATGGAAGTGGGGTAGGTTATTTTTTTATATCCTTCCAAACAAAGATAATTTTCTTCCCTAAGGTTTTAATTTAGCTATACATACAACATAGCAGAGAATGAGGCGCTCATCCATGGGCTTTAATAGGCAAGAAAGAGAGGAATAAAAGTCCTATAAGCCATTAGAGATAGTTGGTTAGTAGTGCATTAGGTGAGAGGGTTGAATGCAGTCAAGAATACACTCTTAAAGGCATACAAACATAGGTTTTGGGACCTCTTAGAATACTTTGAGGCCTTTGACATTTGATCAATCCTAAAAGAGGCCAATCAACATGTAGACTAGTTGGAAGCCATAAAATCAAAGTACGATATTACAATTGGGTTCAAGGACATCAAAGAGTAGTTTCAAATCAAGGTAATATGCAAAAATTTAGTCACTGATAATGAGGTTAGCTAGTAAGTATTTGAAAATGATAAGAAAATAGCATGCTTCTTGCAGTAGGAGGCAAAATTCTATTCAAGAAATCAAGGTAGATTACAACAATATTAGGGGGAACATATTATATAATTAAGGACAAATATGTTATCTATGGGGTTGGTGACATTATAAAATATATTCAATGAATATAATCAACTAAGTGAAAATAAGGTTAATATATCCACTAAAGAGGAGAATCATGATAAGGTCATCATTTTCAAAGATAGGCTACTCAAACTAGGAAAAGTGAACCCAAAGAAAGAGAAGAAAAACTTCATAGAGTTATGTTAATATTTTATAGATATATTTACTTGGGTGTATCATGACTTGAAAGAGTTTGACCTAGTTTGTCTCAATATACCATAGATTTGGAGGCAAGTGCTAAGCCTGTAAGATAAAAATAAAGACTGATCAACCCCAAGGTTAAGATCCTCACAAAGAAAGAGTTGACCAAGATCATTTAATCAAACATAATACTCCCCATCAAACACTCTTCATGGGTGGATAATCTTGTTCTTGTAAGTAATAACAATAGGGAGATAAAGTTATGTGTAGACTTTATCGATGTCAACAAGGTTTCATTAAGGGACCACTACCCCTTTTCATCCATGGATTAGATTCTTCAAAAGTTTTTAAGTTCATAATGTTTCTCCTTTATTTATGGATACTCAAGGTAAAATAAAGTGTTAATGGAGGAGGAACAACATAATAATTCCTTCATAACCAAGTGTAAACACCTAAAACTAGTCACAACTGGCTTTTGATTAGACTTCAAATTGATTCCTACCAACCATTACAAATTAAGCTTATAAATCATTTAACATCCCAAATTTTCTTGTGCATCATTAATAAAATCTCAAAATCATGTTGAGACATCCCTAATTGGGATATATTATTATATGCAACAATAAACTCTTAGGGATTCATCCCTAATCACTGTGTGGTATCACAACTGTCAATTTGGACTATAGACCTATTAAGTGGGGCACTTGCATACTTAAATCAAAAATTGAAAGAGCTAAAAGGCTAATCAAAATCAATTAATGAGTTAAATAAGATTAAATTCATAGTTTAATTATCCATTTGAAATTAATGAATATATAAAAAAAGGAAATTCAAAAATTCAAAATATCCCAACCTTTGATCATTGCCTTTATGAATTGTCAAGCTCTTTAAAAATATCCCAAAATATCTAATTTTAGAGACATGACTAGTAATTGAAAACCATAATTACTTGACAGCTATTAAATCTACTAGAGTTAGTTTTAACCCACCTAAGTTTAGTTTGAACCCATTACAAGTCTCAACTCAACCTTGACTCTTATTAGGTGAGAGTTAATTCTTAAGGCTATAAATACAAGACCATACATATTTATTTCTAAACTTGGATATTGTAGAGTTATTACACAATATTTTCTCCATGAGACTCATATTAGTAGTGTTATAATTCTAAAATATTAATCTAAGAAACATCACAAACTAAGGTGCCAAGGAGATAAGGTGCCAAACAAGCTTCATTACCAAAGACATCTTGATGCACAAGTCAAGCAAGCCACTCAACAAAGCCATTTGGATCTCCAAAGGAAGGTAAAAGAGTTATTTCTTATATGTTTTTGTTTTTCTTTCATTTAGTTTTTGTTACTAAGATCTCCCTAGTGTCTAGGCTAGGAATGTAAGTGTTATTATGTTTATTTGAGTTTCATTTCTTGAAATAACACTATATTAACCTCCCTTCTTGGATCCCTATGATCACAAATAGCACACCCCATGGGACCAATTGAAGCATCCCATACAACCAAGGACATTAATATTTTCCCTTTAATCTTGATAATGGATGCTCAAGAATCTTCAAAATTTGAGTTTTAATTTTGTTATTCACATAATTATGTTTTAGTAACATAGGTTACATAGAGATCGACTTCGATTCCACAAAAATGACATCAATTTTCCTTAACCAACATTGATCCATATGAAGAAAATATCATGATAATAAAATGATTCACGAGGGTTTTCTTAATTATTTTTTGTTTTAATTTGTGTTTAAAATCTTGAATATTGTTTAATTGACCATTTGCCTATATGATCTAGTGGAAATTTTTTATTTTTAAGATCATTTTACTAACAATATTTTTGTGAAAAAAAATTATATGTTTTCTATGTTTTTATATGAATCAATGTTGATTTATGTTGACCAACATAGAACTGTTTATGGATCAACCAACATCAATCTCTATGAACTGACATAGATCCCTATGTCGATTGATGTTGATCTCTCTCAGACAAAAATAGAAAAATTGAGAGATCATTTCAAAACATTATTTTCTAATTTAATTTTAGTATTATAATTAGGAAAACCCTATGACAAATTACAAGTCCTAAGGAGGAAAAATCCATGTTTAAATATTACACAAACTTTATTTTTGGGTGTTTAAAATGAACTTAGTTCTTTGCATGTTTTAGTTGTTTTTGAAGTTTTTACAAGTTTTTTTACTAATTCTAAGGGGATGAAAATTCACTACAAAATTATTTTTGGTGATTAAAATGAACTGTCATAATATTTAAATAATTATAAGAGTTTCCTTTATGCTTGTTTATTAAAACTTGTTTATTTTATCAAAACAATTGATGCATGTATGCTCTTCCCCCATCCCCTTTAAGTAACTTGAGTGATCAAAAATACTCATTATTTTCCTTGGTTTATTTATTAAAAATCATGAAAACAACATCTATAAGGCCCTCCCTAAAAAATTTATGGTTTGGGTGACCCCAAAATGACCATAAAGTCTTTTTACGTGTCTTTATTTTCATGCATTTTGGCTTGTGATCAAGAGTTCATCACCTCCTCACAAGTTATTTAGGTAAGCATTGATCCAATAATTCATGTCCCAATATAATTTTAACCCCACTCGATGGTGGGGTATATAAATTGAGTTGGTGAATTACTAAGATAGTAGTTTGAGTGGTTAAACTACCTTCATTAGTGAATGTTGCCCTTGGAGCTAGAATCAAATCAGACATCGCTCTACATTGAGAAAGTGATGGATGTAGTGGTTGTTAAAAGGATAAGACCTTTTCACAACGATCCAATTAATGTGGATCCAATTTATGTAATAATCTATAGTTTTAGCCACACTTGAGATCATCTAGAAATACATGAAAATTAATAGTTTAGAATAATCCCACTTGCCATGGACATACTATTGATACAGGGTGAGTAGATCGAAGTTCCATGTCATAGTAAAAACTATTGAGAGAAGAGGGGGATTAAGAACCCTAACTTAAATTGACTTTTAATTTTTGGATAAACAAATTAAAATCCTCTCAAGAGTGAGTATATTGATGAAATTTGACAGTACTATGTAACCTTGTCAATTTTAGGATTTATGACATTATACTTAGGTGTTTATGTTATTTTATCCTTTATTGCATGGTTTTGAGTATAACTATTGATTTTTATACCATGTCAAAATGAATCTTGTTTATACATCACTCCTTTATTTTAGCAGGTATTATACCACCCATTTGACACCATACCTTTTACATTAGTATTTTTATCAAGCTTTTTTTGTGTGTGGCATTTGATTGGAAAGGGTGTTGTTACATTGTCCAATTAATTTCAAACCTTTTTGCATTTAAGTCTTGAAACCAAACCATTTATTACATATTTATATCATGATAACATCATTACACTGATCAAATCATTTCAGATACTTGTTTACCTTGTGTCCAAATTCCAAATTTTGAAACTAAAATCATTTGTGCCTTTTGTATCTACACCTAGTGCCTTTTGGTTATTTGTTTGTGTCTCACTTGTTGTTTGTTTAGAGAAGCATATTTTTATACATTGAGTTTTAAATTACCCTTGACAAGTTCATATCCAAACATTGATTGATTTATACCTATGCCTTGTGTAATTTTGGCCTAGATATTGATATTTCTCTTTTGGGTTGTGAAACTTAGGTTAACTATTTATTTAATTTTAAAACTATTGTTTGTGCCTAGATTTAGAGAAGTAGCCTATATTCATATGCTTAGAGTTTCATGCCTTATACCAATTTACCAAGTTCATTTTTAAATCCATATTCCTATTTTATGCCAAAGTGTTTCAAATTTGTTATATTAAATCTTTTATCTCATTTTGTTTAATGTCTAGCTTTTGAGCCTTTCCAAAAGACCTAACACATTCCTATTTTGAGCCTAACTTTTGTGCCTTCTTTAAAATACCTAGTAATTTTTTTTTATTTAGATTAGACTTGTTTAGAATAATTTGTACCTAAGTTTTACATGCTAGTTTTTATTCAACCACTTGACTATTTGTGTAAGAAATTTAACGTTAGACATTTGACACTAGACTATTTTTAAGAATTTTTAGCACAAACCATTATGGAGATACATCTCCACTTTTTGACCAAGTTAGACCAAGTTCAAATCATTTTTCCTTTGTATAATGTTTTTAAGAGTTTTTAGAACTCTTGTATTTTTATGAAACATTTATCATTGACTTGGATATGTCTCATTACACTCATAGTAGATGCATGTACAATTTAATTTATGATAATGTGGTTGCATATGATGACTTTATTCAAGACCCCCTACTAGGATGATGTTGTTTATGAGATGGATCCTTATCCTCCTTATAGTCATCAATATGGGGAGTAAGTCTAAGATCCTTAAGAGTAACATGTGGTGATACCTTATTTGGTCCAATAAATGTACCAACTTCATCTTTTAACTGCTCATGGAGCCTGATCCCCCACATATACCATTAACCTTTCTTTAGATTGAGTGGGCCACAAAGATCCATAGCATACAAAGATTTAAATTCTAGGACCTTGTCCTTTAGATTGTGTAAGAAACCAAGCTTATCAACACCCAATAATTTCTATTCTAGGACCTCATCCTTTAGCTTGTGTGAGCAACCAAGATTCACAATGCCCTACCATTATGTTAGAAATAAATCATAAATGAATGTGGAAATAATTTCATAGAATCAAAATAATAAGAGTTGTGAATAAAAATAAAAATTCACAATAAGAAGACAATATTTAACATGGTTCACCCAATGTTGGCTACATCCACCAAGAAATAATTGATCAAATTTTATTACAAGCCACAAGAGTACAATCAACTCTCATATTAGTCTTCTTATAATTACAATGTAAAAAATATTGTTTAGAGCTATGCTTTACAAACTCTCTTAAATTTGCACATGAATTCACACACTCTATTCACCTTCTCAAATCTCAGTTCATATCCATATGATGTTTTTCAAGGACTAGAACCCCTAAACCCCTACTTTTTGGGGGTTGCCACCATTAAACCCTGAAAACAATACATAAAGAGTTTATCATACATTTTAAATTTATAGTATTTTAAATACATATTAATTTACAAATATGCTCAAAAAAATAACAATCTCCCACTTGGAGAATGATTTTATCTAATCAAGATTCTCAACCCTTCACAATCATATGTAAAGGCCAACTGAAATTGGACATAGATTCAATTTCTCCATTGTGACCATCTTGGTCATCATGTCTACAATATTTTGACTATTATGAATTTTATCCAGCTTTAAATTTTATTCCTCCAAAGTTATCCTAATGAAATGGTACCTCAATTATATATGCTTCATCCTAGAGTGGGAATCAATGTTCTTTTCTAGATGTATAGCACTTTGAATATCAATATACAACTTCCCTTCCTCCTTATACACCAACTCCTCAAGAAATTATTGTAACTAGATCATCTCTTTACTTTACTCTATGGTTGACAAAGTCATAAGTTTTCAAAGTCATAAAATCTAACTCACCACTATGTCACCTATAATAAATACATATTCTATAGTGTTCTTCCTACTTCTAAATATTCAGCCATGTTTGAATCTACATAACCACACAAAGTGGTGTCAAAACTACCATATCTTAAAACAATCCCCATGGTCCCTCTTAAATATTGAAAGATCCAATTCAATACCTTCAGTCTTCTTTACCTGGATCACTCATGTACCTAGTTATTACTCTAATTGAATGGACAATACATGACCTAGTGAACACCATGGTTTACATGAAACTACCAACTACTAATGAGTAAGGTACATGTGACATCTAGATTCTCTCATCCTCTATCTTGGGATACTACTCCTTTGGTAAAATGAAATGGCCTACCAAAAGAATCCCAACCATTTTAGCATCTTTCATACTAAACCTATCTAAGACCTTTTTAATGTACTCTTCTTGAGATAAATTTAGCTTTCATTCTTTCCTATATCAAGTTATTCTCATACTAAATATTTGTTTTTCTTCTCCCAAATCCTTTATAATAAAATAATTACTAAGATGTTCCTTGAGTACCTTTATCTCTTGCATGTTCTTACCTAAAACCAACATGTCATCCACATACAAACATAATATAATTTAACTAACATCATCAAACTTATTGATATATATGCAATGGTCGAATGACACATGGAGTATTCCTATTCCATCATATAATTATAAAATTTATTGTACCACTATTGTGGAGCTTTTTTCATGCCATTCAAGCTCTTCTTCAGTTTACACACCATGTTATTCTTCCCCATGACCTCATATCCCTATGGATTTTACATATATAATTAATCCTCAAAATCACCATAAAGGAACATAGTCTTCACATCTAGTTGCTCTAAGTGCAAGTCTTTCACTGCCACTATCCCAAGAATAGTCCCAACAAAAGTCATTTTTACCACTGGGGAAAAATCTCATCAAAATTAATTCCATTCTTTTGTGAAAATGCCTTTACCACCTATCAGGCCTTATACCTTTTCTTGCCTCCATAATCCTCTTTAATTTTGTACACCCACTTATTCTATAATACTCTCTTACCTTTAGGTGGGTTTACCAAATCCCAAGTCTAATTTTTCATGAGAGAATGATTCTCCTCATCCATTGGTTGCTCCCACTTTTTCTTGGCGTCTACCTATATTGCTTTTTTAAATAAGTCTAGCTCTCCATTGTCAGTGAGTAATAAATAATTAAGAGATGGATAAAAAAATTAGGTTCCCTTCTTACCTTAGAAGACCTTCTCATCACAGGAGTTTGGGGTTCTTATAGAGTAGGTGCCTAAACTAGTTGCTTGGACACTTTATCATTTGTAATGTCCTCCAACACTATGTACTCTTTTATTGAATCCTATTTCTAATCCTATAACTATTGCTTATACATAAATTTTTCATTGAAGACTACATCCCTAGACCAAAATATTTTCTTATCCTTAATACTTCAAATCCAGAAACCAAAGTCATTCTCATCATAACTAATAATGGTGCATTTTTTAGACATAGCCTCTAACTTGGTCCTATCATCTTTATCAATATGAACAAAAGATTCATAAACAAATACTCTAAGAAAGGAATTATCAACCTTCTTACTATAACAATCTTCCCTAGGTATGCCTCCATCCAAAAAGGATGAAGGACCTCTATTGATCAAATACACACTCGTGTTTATGACTTTTACCCAAAACTAAAGGGGTAGTCCTACATGAAAATTCATGATCCTATCACTCTCTATGATAGTTTTATTCATCCTTTATAACACTCAATTATACTATGGGATTATTATAAATATCCTCTATATATTAATTATACTCCTATAATAGTACTAAAACAATTCATTACAATAATACTCCCCACCATTATCTAACCTGAGACATTTTAACTTGGGACCTATTTCATTCTCAACTAAGGATTTCCATATTTTAAATGTATCAAATGTATCATATTCTCTCCTAATTAAATACACCCAACCTTTCTTAGTTACATCATAAAAAATGTGACATAATAATATGACCCACTAATAGAAGACACCTGAGTCAGCCCCCATACATCTGAATGAACCAACTCTAACTTGTTCACCTTCCTCATAGGTCCAAACTTGAAAAACTTTACCCTATTTTGTTTTTCATACACACAATATTCATATAAATCTAAATTAGACCCTTTCAACCTAGGTAAACTATCCTTCAAAATTTGCATGCCCTTTTGGCTCATGTGATCGAACCTATTGTGCTACCAAGTTACATCTACATTTGCAACAACTAAATTACAATAATCAAAACTACTTGATAAATAAAAGGTACCAACCTTATTTCCTCTTTATACTATTAGATTACCCTTGATCACCTTTTAATAATATATTATAAATATCATCATACAACCTTCACTACCTAGTTGTCTTGTAGATACTAAATTCCATCTCAACTTAGGCACATGCCTGACATCCTTTAGTAGCCAAGTATTCCCATTCTACATCTTGATCTCAACACTTCCTTTTCATAATATGTTGTAAGTCTTATCATTACCAAGATAAGCATGTTCAAAATCCCTTTGAACATAATCAATAAAATAATGCTTATGTGGTGTAGCATGAAAAGAAGCCTCTGAATCTAAAACTCAATACTTAATAATATTATCTATGGAGAGAATTAATGTATCTTGACAAACATTACCTATTTACACATTCACCTCCTCAGTGTCTTCCTAATTTTTGTTCTTATTCTGAAGAGATAAATAATCCTTATTTACATGCCTAGTCTTTCCATAGTGCTAGCATACCATTTGGTTCTTTCATTTTGACCTTCTTTGACCATTTGACTTTCCACACTTTCCTCTTCCTCTAGAATTTTCTCTCCCTCTAATTTCCACTACCAAATCATAACCTGAATTATAAGTCTCCCTAGAGATTTTTCATTGCATTTCCTTGGTAAGGATTACTCCTATGACATCCTCAAACTTCAACTTGGCATTGTTAAAGACCAAGTTGCTCACAACCATTACCAGGTTGTTCCAACTCTCTAGAAAGGAACACAAAATAAGTAGAGCCCTAATTTCATCATCAAAGTCAATTTTTATAGAGTTCAACATACTCAAAACTATATTAAATTCATTTAAATGATCAGCAACTAAACCATTTTCAAACATCTTCATGTTAAGTAACTTTTTCATTAAATTTTTTGTATTAGAAGTAGAGGGTTTGTCATATAACTTCTATGATGCATTCATGAGACCTTATGTGGTTTTATCTTATGATATATTAAACATGATCAAATATTCAAGGCATAACCAGATGGCCCCAAGTGCTTTCTTATCAAGTAGCTCCCAAGCCTCGTCTATCATACTCACTAGTTAATTTACTTTTCCTCTTAATAGAGCATGGAGGTTCATCTGATAGAGGAAATCCTCCATTTGCATCTTCCATATACCAAGGTTATGCCCATTAAAATTTTCAACCTTTGATCTATTATAATCATCCATATCTCTCACTTAAACTAATAGCCCTTCTTATGATTCAACACTTCAACAAATACAACCTGAGGCTCTGATACTAGTTGTTAGAAATAAATCAAAAATTAATGTGGAAATAATTTCAATAATTAGAGATATGAACAAAAATTAAAATGCACAATAAGAAGACAAGATTTAATATGGTTCACCCAAAGTGGGATACATCCACCAAGAAACACTTACTTTGATATTACTACAATACACAAGAGTACAATCCACTCTTATATTAATTTTCTCATAATTATAATGCATAAAATATTGTTTGGAGCTGCACTCTACAAACTCTCATAAATTCATGCATTCTATTTGCCTGCTCAAAACTTAGTTTATATCCATTTGATTTATTACCTACTACATCTATAATAAATCAATAAGTAATCACATAGTAGTTTTACAAAACAATGGGTACTAAAACCATGGGCTAAGTCAACCCATAATGGTTCCCCATTAAGGGGGTCTCAAACCCCATTGAGAATACATAAAGAGTGTATAGTACATTTTAAATATACAATATTTGAAATACATTGTAATCTAGAAATAGGATCCATAGTATAATACATGACCATTATAGAACCTCATCCTTTAGCTCATGATAATAACCAATCTTTGTAATGTCATATCATTACCATTTCAGGACCTCATCCCTTTGTTTGTGCAAGAAACCAATCTTTAGAATGACTTACCACTACCATTCTAGGAAATATTCCTTTAGCTTGTGTGAATAACCAAGATTTGTAATTCCATACCATTACTATCCCAAGATCCAATCCTTTGGCTCATGATAATAACCATGCTTTGCAACACCCTATCATTACCATTCTAGGACCTCATCCTTTGGCTTGTGTGAAAAACCAAAATTTGCAATGGCCTACCATTACCATTATAAGACCTCATAATTTAGCTTGAAATAAAAACCAAAATTCAAAACACCATACCATTACCATTCCATCCCCTTCCATGTATGGTATCTCATTATATCAACAAGGTTGTGTACCTATGACTAGACAGGTCACAATTACCATCCTAGGATAGTAACCAACCTTTATTAAGCCCATCATAGATAATATAATCATTTCCCAACCACCATTCCTCATTCATCCATTTCCTACCTTCCCCCACATTATAAAACCCATGCCATTCATCAAGCCACAATAGATTTAATTGGTACTTTTTAAATAGAGCCAATGATTCGAAGACCAAGATATGTTCAAAACCTATATTTTACAACTAATTATAAACCAAGGCCAAGAGAACCAACCAATCCATTATTTTTTTGTTAAAACACCTATTTATGATTATTCAACCTATGATGAATCACCTTTTGATACTATACTTGTTATTAAGGTGTCTCACTCTAAAAATCCAATCTTTGCTAAATTACTTATTAATGATTATTACCATTAAGAAAATCATCATCTAAACCATTATCCCATTTTTAAAGAGACTCCCTTTGAAAAGATAATATTTTTTGAGTTGTTTATTGACTTTTTTCACCTTGTGGAGGAGTCTCACTTTCACAAACCAGTCTCTATGGATTCCATTATGCCATCATAGACCATTACTTATCCAATACCAAACATTCAATAAGACATCATTATAGTAGCATCCACACTAGATGAGTAATCAACATTGAAGTTATGTTTTATTCTTGAACCATCATCAAATTTAACATCAAAATTAGAATCAACATTAGTCTCAACATTATATGTAGAGTCCATTGAATTAGACTCAACTTTAGAATTCAAATACATTAATGGTTGTTACAATATTGGTTATGCATGCCTTGTAGACCAATTTGAGTATATTTTTTATCCTTCCATAGTTATTGAGGATGATTAATTCAACATAGACATAATTTATCCTATTATCTTTTACAAGAATTTTTATTCCTCTTCTCATTCCATCACCACTCCACATGCCATTAACACTAACAACCTACCCATTATATTGACCTTCAACCTCTCATAAGTGTTGATTAGGACCAACATAATCACACCTTATTGAAATATATCCATGGTGACATATCAATTAGAGAATATCAGGAGGGACAAGACCAAATTCATGTAGAAGAATAACAATATCCTAATGGAACCTTTTTAGAGGTGTTAGGGAACAATCAAAGTCTAAACTCAACATATTCTAGTGAAACCTTTTTCGAATCACTAAAAGATAATCAAATTTAAAATTCGGCATTCCTTAGTGAAACCTTATCAGAGGTTCTATGGGATAATCAAGATAATTTCATTGGTATAAAAATCTTTGAAACACCAATAACCAATCACAATAGTTCTTCAATCCTTAATGAATACATTATCAAAGATCAAATCAATACATCTTCTAATCTACAACATAATAAGATGGTAGCTACTCTCAGGCTAAAATAATGGAAAATTTTGATTGTCCTATTAAGATCATATTCATAAGTATTCAATCCTGCTACATCCAAATTTATGTCAAATTTGGAATCAATAACATTGTGTGTGCCTAAAAATCTAAATCTTTATTTATTTACCCACTATTATACATTCCATTATCATCCACCTTTACATTTCCAAATAAGACCTATCATCTAATATTTATCCTTATTTACCATCCCTAGTTGCACTTTTATTTTCATAACCTCTAAAGACACTTTGTCTTCACGTCTAAAGGAAATAGAATCAACAACCAATGAAGATCACAACAAAATTTTTGGCGTCCAAATTTGTAGCAAGATTTTAACATAACATCTATTTATAAGATGTGTGGGCTAGTAATATACATGATTGATTATTATAATTGTATCATATATTGATCATGATGTGCATATCCACATCATTACGATAAATAGAACATTTACCTTAATAAAACCATACATTTACCTTACCATTTACCTTGATAGAGACATTTACCTTACCTTTTCCATTTACCATTTACCTTACCATTTCATTTTTCCATTCCTCTTTCCATTTTTTCATACCTTGTCATTTACCTCACCTTATAATTTGGGGGAAATCCTATTACCATTATATCCAATTTCCCTCATATAATTTTCTTTATGTCATACCCTATACCATTTTACCATACCTTTACTACTAACCAAAGCCTATTTTTAGCCACCCTACTTACCCTCTTTTTGATATTGGTTACTTTGGTTATTATAGTATTTTTTACAAGGGGATTTTGAAATAATTTGAGCATTTTTATAATTATGTTATTAAATGATAGTCTATGAAAGTAGTGTGACATTGGATCTAACAAGTTATATTTCATTTACATTTGACTATTACCATTGATTATAACTTCCTATGGGAAAATAATTATTTGGCCTTGTTTTACTAATTATATCTACCTATGGGAAAATTAGTATCATATACCTATTCCATTATCTCCTAATAATAATCACTTATGGTAAAATTAGGAACACCACCTTTAACATGCATTACCACATCACCTTACCATTACTATTCTCATTTACCTTGCCATTTTACCTAAATTTTATAACTTATTGTTACCTAGTTGAGTCTCATTGCCTTTTTTGTTGGTGAAACTAATGTGACTTGAGGTCCTGATGGGATTATATAGATGGTTTTTGATTCACATTGATGTCAACTTAGTCCCTATTTTCCATATGCCCTTACTACTTTGTGAGCAAACTAAGACAATGCTCTAATCATTTTGTGAGTGGTATATTGTCAATCTCTAATGAGTTAAGATACCCCAAAAATTCTAAAAAAAATCAAAACATTTAAAAATATTAAATTTTTAAAAATCATCTTACCACCTCCTAGAGAGATATATAGCCTCAAAATCTAATAACATTTTTCCTATTTAAACCTAGTCAGTCATCTTTGATTTTCCCTACTAATGTAAAACCATTCTTAGTTCTAATCCATTCCACTACCATTGGGGGTATGACCTTCCCTTTTCATGTATCCTTATTTAGGGGAACCACATTTTTATCATTCCATTAATTTTTAATGTGTAAGAATTGAATTGGTTAATGATAGGATGTTTTATGTTGCTTTTACTTTCAAGTTTTCTATCCATTTATTTGTTTAGTTGTTTGTTTGTTTGCCTATTTTTTTGTTTTCCTTGTTGTGCCTTGACTAAATATATATGTGTTAATTGGGTGATTCCTTGTGAATTATTCTTGATTCTATCCATATTCATATGCCAATATTATCATCATGGTTTTTATCATTAGTGCATTATTTTTAATTATTCATTGGATCAAAACTCAGTCCTTATGCATATTTCAGCCAAGTTGTCATGGCGTTTTATATCATGGTGCCTACTATCATGTGATAAAAAAATTTATCTTAGGAAATATTACAAGCAATGGAGCTATAGAAACTTATCCTTGGTAACACTGGTAAATCCCCCTACCCTCCTTGATTGAATCAACCCAATGCCCATTATTTAATCCATGTCCTCTTAATGATTATAACCACATATGGGTAAATAATTATTTTAACTCATCTACTTTAGTTTGGGAATATGCCTATACCATTGATTATAACCACCTTTGGGAAAATAAGTGTCTCAAATTTTACTACTAGTTATAATTGCCTTTGGGAAAATTAGTACTTTTTTAAATCAATGCATTCAAGAATTATCTTGATTGGATTAATCTCAACCATGGGTTCATTTAATTATTTTTATTTCTTATTTTTGAGGGACTATCCATAAATCATATGCGTTGAACACTCCCTCGAGGGGTCATCATTATAGGCTTCCCAAACATTGTTTAGAGCTTCTTCAATCATTTTCTTTTTTCATTATTAATGACCTATTTCATTATTTTAGAAGATGTTACCATGGATACAACTTAAAATGTCTTCCCAAATAGGGGAAAATTATAGACACCTAAAACTAACCTCAACTAGATTTTAATTAAACTTCAAATTAATTCCTACCAACCACTACAAATTAAGCCTAAGAGTCACTGAATGCCCAAAATTTTCTTGCACATCATTCATAAAATCTTATAATCATTTTAAGACATCCCTAACTAGGTTATCATATTATATGTAATAATAACCTCTCATATATTCATCCCTAATCACCTTGTGACATCATAACTATCAATTTGGCCTATAGACCTATTGAATGGGTCACTTGAACACTTAAATCAAACATTAAAATAGATAGAAGACTAATCAAAAATTAATTAACAAGTTAAAAAAAATTAAATACCTATTTTAATTATCCATTTAAAATTAATGAATATCTAAAAAAGGAAATTCAAAAATCCAAAATATCCCAACTTTTCATCATTGCCTTTATGAGTTGTCAAGACCTTTGAAAATATCCTAAAATATATAATTTGAAATCCATGCCTAGTAATTGTAAATCATAATTTTTTGATAACTATTAACTCTAATGGAGTTATTTTTAACTCACCTACGTTTAAGTTGAACCCATTCCAAGTCTAAACTCAACCTTGACTCACCTTGGGTGAGAGTTAATTCTTAAGGCTGTAAATACAAAGCCATACCTCTTCATTTATAAGATTTGATATTATAGAGTTCTTATGTAGGATTTACTCCATGATACTAATACCAATAGTGTTATAATACCAAAATATTAAGCCAAGAAACATCACAAACCAAGGTTCCAAGAAGAGAAGGAGATAAACAAGCTTTGTCTCCAAATACTTCTTAATACACAAGTTGAGCAAGCTACTCAAAAAATCTATTTAGAGCTCCTAAGGAAGGTAAAAGAGTTATTTTATTTTATGCTTTTGTTGTGTTTTCATTTAATTTTTGTTACTAAGCTCTCCCTAGTATCTAGTCTAAGAGTGTAAGTGTTAGTTTGTTTATTTGAGTTTCATTGATTGAAATAACACTATACTAACCTCCCTTATTTGATTCCTATGATCAGACCAAGTGGGGCACTTATGCTTACAAGAAGATGCCCTTTGGACTATCCATTGTAAGAGACACCTTATAAATGGAAATGGAAGTGTCCTTACAAGGACTCATCAATGAGATGATATTTATCTACATTGATGACATCATAATATTATCCAAGGATCCCAAATATCATTTGACACACATGAGGTTGGTATTTTATAGGTGTAGGAAGTTAGGGGTCTCCTTGAATCTAAATAAGTTATTTTTACAATCCATGAGGAAAGAATTATGAGATATGTTATGTCAAAATAAGGCCTCTTTATTGACCCTGAGAGGATAAGTGAAATCCTTACTTTATCAATACCCAAACATAAGAAAGTATTATAGAGTTTCTTAGGCAAAATCAACTTTATTTTAAGGTTCATACCTGGATTTGCATAATTGGTAAGTCTTCTAACCATCATGCTCAAGAAACACAGATTTTTCATGGACTAAAGAATGGAAACTAAGATTTAAATCCATCAATCAGGCCAATTCCTAATCTCCCACCCTCATTAACCCTAATTTTTCAAGTTATTTATTCTTGTATGCCTTCTCAACCAATGATACTATTTTTATCATGCTTGTGCAATAAAATAGTGAGGGTCTTGAGAAAACCATAGATTTATTTATCAAAGAATTAGAGTGGTATGAAGAAAGGTATAAATTTGTGTAAAAACATGTACTTTTTGTCTTGAGAGGTCTCAAGAAATTTAGGCATTTATGTGTAATAAAAAAACTATCATGGTGGTTCACCCTAGAATCATAGACTTCATCCTTAATAGGGACTTGAGTGATAAGAAAACTAGTTAGATGACTAAATACATGGAATATGACATATAATTGAAGGTAACCAAGTTTATTATGGGTATGGTAGTGTGTGAAAACCTTGCATCTGATGTGAAGGAGGATAAAGAAGTGGTTTTGGCAATGTAAGGTGATCAACAAACAACTGCACCTACATCTCCTTATAGCTAGACTCAAGACATGGTAAGATTATTTAAAATGGGAGAATGTCCTTAGGCATAAATAAGAAAATAATGAGGTACTTTATACTATATTCCTTTCCTTATGTATTTATTGATGGATTTCTCTTCATAAAATACCTTGATGGCATGCTCTTAAGGTGTGTAGAAACTAGCCAAGATGATAAGATCCTAGACCAATTACATGATGGGCCTATTATAGGAAACTTTGTAGACAAAACCATATTAGAAAGGATCAAAATAATAGGAATTTTTTTCCAAGTTTGTTCAAGGACTCCCATTCTTGGGTTAGGAAGTTCTAAAAATGTACTATGTTCATAGGAAAACAAAGGCTAATTGCCTTACCTCTCAAGCCTATTCAAGTAGAGCATCCCTTCCTAAAATGGGGCCTAGACTTTATAGGTATGATTAAAATCCAATATATTTAAGGGAATACATTTTTATTTATTTCTAAAAACTAATTTACTAGGTGGGTGTAGGCAATTTCACTTAAGGAGTCAAATGAGAACTCAATTTTGGAGTTATATGACATTCTAGCAACCAGATTTGGTATTGTCTCCACCATCATATCAGATAATGCACAAGCCTTCAATAGTGAAAGAGTGAGTGAGTAGGATATTAACCATGGAATATACCTCAATTATTCCTCTAATTACTATCCTTATGGTAATGTACTTGTAGAGTCCACTAACATAAATCTAATTAAGATCATAAGGATAACTATGGAAGAAAACCAAAAGGAGTGGCATACCAAACTAAGGATAGCCTTATGGGTAGATTATATCACTCCCAAGAGGTATATTTTCCATTAACCATATCTTCTTATCTATGTTAGATATGTAAATATACCCTTATCACTTAAACTACCAGCCTTGGAGCTTACACACCAACTTGAACTCATGGAGAATGATGCAATGAAGGTGAGAATAAATGAATTGATGGAATTATAAGAAACAAGGAATGATGTCATACATCATATAAATTCACATAAATATTAGGTCAAGAGGTCATTTGACAATATATCTTCTTCAAATACCTTACAATAAGGTGACATTTTCCTCACGTGGATAAAGACTGTGTTAAACTAGGTAAACACTCAAAATTTGATAGTCTTTAGAGTGGAGCATATGTTATTACCAATTACAAAGAACACAATACCTTCAAATTATCCAAGATGAGTGGTGAGAAACTCCATATAGATGTTAATGGGATGTTCCTTAAGTATTATTACTAGGAATCATAAAACCATCTATGTACATAGTAGTTTAGGTTTCATTCTTCTAGGCATTATAACACATGCCTTGTTAGTTGCTATTTAGTTGGATCCTTTCTAATTTATATGATGTGTCCTTATTTTGTTCCTTTATGTCTATTTTTGTGTTATGTATAGACTGTTACATTCCTTAAGGTCTGTAAGGTACTAGTCAGGAGGTTTCAATTCAGTCAAATAATTTTCATTTAGGCATGAGTGATATGTAAGAGATCATGGGTCCTCTTAACTAGTAGATATGTCAAGCTTTCAGAGTCACTAGTAATGTTGACCTCTCTATATACTTAGGCCTAGAAAGGATTTAACCTATTCCATGAGTACCAAAAATCACTTGTGGTCACCTTTCTCATATCTATTGAACTGTTATGGCAGTTTAAAAAGTGATCACTAGTCATCAAGTCAAAATAGTAGTTTGAAGTGATGTGCAATGTCAATGAACATCATGGTGGCTATCCTTTTAACTCTATCTAAGATTATGTCTAGTGATCCCTTGTGTTAGTTATGTGTGTTAGTCTATAATAGGTTTTGGAGTGGTTTTTATAGTCTAAGTTTACTCATAATGAAGATATTCAAATGTTGTATCCCATTACCCATCATGAATCCATCCAGTATGTTGAGGTCCTACAAAGTATGGTAAGATTATAGGGGTTATGTATGTTATGATAAATGTGTGTTAACCTCATTCAAGTATTTAGAATTTTATAATGTATCTTAATAGATATTACGATAGCCTCTATTTGAGATTTCACTTGAAATCATATGTATTGCCTTCAAAAAGGGTGTCTGATCATGGAATGATGCTAGTTTTACCACAAAACATCAATAATACTATCAATTACATCCTCAAAGGTCCCCATTACTTCTTTAATGCCATGATCAAATGGTTTCATATGTAAAGGGTGTCTTTTCATAAGTAAAAATATTTTATTTGCCACTAAAGGATCCCACATGTAAGAAACGATAGATTGTTAACTTCACATAGCCATACATCATGTTTTGAAATGAATTTTTGACTCCTATTTTCCTCCTCCTACCCACCAATAAAATTTTAAGGTATGATAACTTAAGAAAATTTAGGAAACTAGTGTTTTGTAGGTGTTTTAAATAAATTAAAGATCTCTACATTATAGATATATTCAAAAAGAATTAGGATCTAAAGAGGGGATTAAATTTAGACACCATGTAAGCGAATCTAGGATTTTCAATCCAATAAAGATAAAAAAATTGATCCTTCCTTCCCATCATCCTCCCTGGTAACCATGGATAGCACCTCAGGTTCTTATTTAGTATTAATAGGAGATAGAAGATGGTGACCTAAGCTCTTGTCTATAAGAAGGGGGTTTAATGGCATTATGATCCTTGGCATTGGTTTTTAGAATTATGGATGTTAATTTATGAACAATGGTTAATAATTGAAGGTAGTTAGACTATCCTTTAGCATCTAGACATGGTCAATAATGGAATGGTTTTAGTGTGTTTCTAGCCTAGTTAAATAAATTGTTAATTGAGTGTGCTTTATAAAAAATTTCAAGGTCCTTACATTGAATTATACACCCATGTTTCACAAATGTGACTCTATTGGGGATTAAACTTCCAAGTTATCATAAGTTGTCAACTATAATGAATTTTATCTTTATAATGTAGGACCTCCAATCCATATATCTAAGAATGGATAATAGTTTGAGGTCCAATGATGGTTCCTTGGAGTTAGTCAAATATTATACCTATTTATCTCAAGTGGAGTGATTATATGGACCTTAAAATCTCCCAATATTTTAATTTCAAATGACTATGATTGTGTAGTGATCTTCAGTATAGATATGGACTAAGTGTTCCATAGTGATAGCTATTGGAGGTCATTAGGACACCAAAGAGGTAGTATATTCATGTATAAGAGTCCATATCTCACAATAACTAAGATTCATTATGGATATCAAGGCCAAGTAACTATAAAATATCTTCCCAACACCTTCATAGACCTACTTAGTAAAGTTTAAGATTCATTAGCAAAATTTAAGGTATTCATGGAATCTTAGGTTTTAGATTTTCCCTCCATGTTTCTAATAAATGAAATTCAAATTCCTTTCCCTATTGAGTGTGTGAGTTGGGGTATCTAGGGTCCCCATAAGTGAACTTGAGAGTGAATAAATAGTCCATATGAACCTTTAAATTAACTATTTCTATCTAATGGTCTCACCAAGTATATTCACTTCAATATAGGCTTTGATTCCAAGTTAAATCTCCATAGGATCCTATGACCATCACCTATAGGTTTAAACCCTTATACCCAAGCCCAAGGCATGGAAAAAAGGTTTAAATAATGCATAATAATATCATGAGAAATTTAGATTATGAAAAAGTGCCTATTCAAGTGTAAGTACTATTGAGAAATCATAACCAAGTATAAAAAATTGACTCGGGCCCAATTTTCAAAGGGTTTTAAAATAATCATATATAGTTGAACCTCAAAGATGCAAATAATGATAATATATTGTGAATATGACTATCTTAAGGAGTGTGATGAGGTTCAATAAAGGTTAACTAGGTCTCAAAAATGATATGAAATCCCTCATTCTACTCAGTTCATCTTATGAAAAGGCTCCATTAATAATCACACACTAAGATCACCAAGCTCAAAATTACAAATAGTCTACCTCTAAATTCAAATATGAGATGTAATATTACATGGAAGAGAGAACTTAGACTAATATTATTATCATAACATATAGATCATGTTACCAAGGATAAATAATTTTCAAAGGATGACCAAGAAAATGAATTCAAGCATGAACCATGGCCTATATACACCCATGTTTGTGTAACTAGTTAGGATGTCTAACTGATAAGGATGATAATGCTAATAAATGATCAAACCACCCCAATTTTTATTATGTGAATCTTCCTTAGTATTCCAAATAGTATGATCAAGCCAAGTATCTTCTTATTTTGGCTTAAAGACTCAAGACACATAGGCCTATGCACATGACTATATATGTGAGATTTAATAGCAGAGTTGGTGAAGTCAAACCTAAAAGGTTTTGGTCAGATCTTGAAAACATGTTACTTAAGCTCCCTAATTACATCATTTTATAGATATTGAAGAGACTACTTAGGTATACAATAATAGATTTTTCAATCACTTTCACTCAAAAATTATGGTAAGAGAAACACTACATGAGAGAGAGATAGAGATGGTGGTCTGGGTAGATGAGGTCAACTATAAAGGATAGAAATCAAATAGAGAAAGGTGATAGTATAAATTGAGGCCAAAAATACACATATAGGTGACTTGAGGTTATAAAACTTAGTCTAAACCTATAAGACCTAGATCCACCCTTGACCCTCAAGACCCCATCTCTAGCTTAATGATATATTCAAAACCCCATGATATACTTAAGGCCATAACAAGGTGTATGATGTTAATATATGTTATAAATAAGGTGTTTGGGATAGAGTAATATAATTAAATGGCCATTTTATTCCTATAACCCCTGTTGAGCACTACTTCCCTAATATTAAATCTCAAGCTGACAATTCAAACACTCACCTCTCACATGAAAACATAACTTAGGTCTAGTTTTTTTAGGGAAGACAGGGATCCATATGCACTTAATATTCATGGAGGAAATAGTTTCATTAAGGAACCCATCTATATGAACAATCCTTAACATTAAAACCTATACAAAATGTTTATCAAGGGGATCGAAGGCCACCAAATTTCACATGGTACTCACCATACAATGTAAATGGGACCAAGATATATTAAATTGATTTGAAGGGGTATATGGGCTAGAAATCCATTGTAAAAGTTTTTAGTTTTTTTGCCTATAATCTATGAACCTATACCACCAAAACCCTCTCTAAACCTTGAATAATACCCAATGAGGAAATTACATCCTCAAATTCTTCCAAATGAGGTATTTAGGCCTTGAAAAAATATTTATGGTCTCCCTAATTCATATGGACACCCAAATATTCTATTAGTTGGCATGTTTAGGGTATGTAGTTTACAGATTAGGATTGAATAGAACTCCTCAAAGTTTATATCCAATAAAATTAAAGGGGTCTACACATTCTTCATGTTTCTAAGGAAGGAGATGGAATAAGAGGTATCAAATATTTTCATAATGGTCACATATAAAGGCCTCCATGTCTAATAGCCACTTTTAAGCATGCTCAGGTACCTAGTGGAGGAATTTGTGTCCATAAAGGAGAAGTAAGTGGCTTACCCAATCCTACATAGATGATCTAATGGCCTTAAGTGTTGAATTTCATACCAACATGGGGTTCTCAAATTCCTCATAACTCTAGAATGGATTCAATACCCATGAACTTTTCCTTTTGGCCTATTGGCCTAACACCTTTCTCAAGGCAATACTACTTGAAGACTAAATTATAGGATAAATGGGGGTCAAATAAGACCTCAAACCATCATGGATATGAATTTTAAGTATTTTAATATGTGTAAGTAATAGTGTTTTATAAAATAAACATAAGATTTGGTTACTTTGGCCTAAAAATGCCTTGAGAATGCATATAATACATAATTATCACCTAAGCAACAACTTGATGAGATCAAAACTATACAGAATAGTTGCATGGAGTTATGATCACTTTAATGAAATTTAAGGGACTTATGTAAAAGAAACTAGCGGCACTGGTTCATACGTTATGGGCCTAACCTTTATGAACCATTGCTAAGAACCCAAACCCCCTTAAATCTGCCTAAAACCCTAATAGTGACCTGATGAAGAAAATATTGAATAAATTCCATATAAATGATTTATAATCATTTGATAAACACTAATATCTCATATTCTATTTTAAGGATATCCCATCCATTGCATTGGTATATATAGACAACTGTATAGGCTTCCCAAGTACACTATTTTAGCAATGTTTAATGATAAATCCGTAGAGCTTAGTGAAATGTTACAAATAATTAGGTAAGATAGTATTATGTGTCTTATAACATATTGATCCATAAAATTCTCACAATCCTTCTTGAAAATACTCATATAGGTCTATACCAAATAGGTAGTCTAGATGTGCTAGTGCGAAGTGACCTAGTCACCTAAGTAAGGTAGGGTTAAAAGTGTACAGTGATTAGGAGGCATAGATCATGGTATAGTATGTTTCTTCATACTTTAAATCTACTCACTCACTCATATTGAGGGTTATATTTAACCCCTATGGTCATCCAAATAATGAGTAGTCAAGAGAGTAGGCCTAATTGCCTAATAGGCCTACTTGGTCAATAAAGGGAGATGTTCATTGGTGTAAAGGGATACTATGGAGTAAGTATATATGATGAAACTTTTGTAACTTACTCATGTATATGAGTAGGACCATTTCCTATCCACTATGAAGGGTGGGTTAATTTTCCAAGTCATATTGACATGTAAGAAGGAGGTTGCTACTAAATTCTCTCTAGAGGGGCCTATATGAATCACTTTTATTCTTTATAACTGTAAAATTTAGAGATAATTTACCAGGATGGCATCCTCATCTTTTGAATGGGGTCAAAATTGGCCATAAATAGCCATCCAAAACATAAATAGACTCATTAAAGACCACTCATCACCAAGGCAATGCATAAGATAACTGTGAAGTCTAGTTATAACTATTAATTGAATGAGTTAAGATCATTCATGACCTTTTCATTCCTTTTCCACACCTCATTCTCTTCTCCTTCTTGTTTATGTTTTATAAATTGAGGATCTATGGTCATAATATTCATCCCTTAATTGGGTGTGATGAATCTCTACCCAAATTATATTTTTAAAACCTTGTGAATCAATAAATAAGGATTACTTTTATATTTCCTTACAATCTTGGTGTGTTGTGTGCTTTTTTATTTGTAGAAGTGGTGAATTTTCATTATCCTTTCTAGGTCCTTTCCCTCACCTATTTGCTAAGATGTTATTTGATACAGGTCATGTGATGTGTCAAGTGTTGGTGACTATGTTTTGAAGTGTAACCTAGTTGATACTACCTTAAAATAAACCTCTTATCCATTACCTTCAAGTTTCATCAATCCATCTTAGAACTCATGTGAATTAATTATGTTTAGGATCTCATAAGAAGACTTGTTTCATCTAAAGTCCTTGCTTGGTTAATAGAGTTTTGAATAAGTATTAGTTAGAGTGGATAAGTCAATAATGGTGTATCACCTCCACTTATCTTAGATTTTAGTTCATGTTTATCTCTCCCTTTTCACCCCAATAATAAAATAGGTTTAGGATTTGACCTCAGTTGATGTACTAGGGGAGCTATCCCCTTAAACTAGAGGTTTAGTCTATATAGAAGTCACCTGTAACTTTTGGATTAATCCCATGTTACCCAAAAATTCAAAGGGTCTAAGCAATCCTCTCCTAAGGGTAAAGTTTGGTGAGTTAACACTCTCTTAATCTTGTGATGGGTAATTATAATCTCAATGTATAAATGATTAGTGTGAGAAGCTCCTATAGATGATATATCATTTTGATCAAACACTAATTATGGACTAGGAGATAAATGTGTGGCCTTTACTTAAAAATTATCTAATGGAATATTTCATAGCACTTGAAATTGACTCAAAATTTCCTATAAGGCATATTTTTATAGCTGAGAGGTACATAATAGATTTAAAATGGATCATAGTGATAGCATTTTATTTGACTAATCCAAAGTTTCATATGAATTTTTGATAGGTACATATTTGGGATTGGATTGATCTTAAACATAATTTGAATGTGAAGGTGGATTATTATCAACAAAATAAGGTACATGACCTTGAAGGGTGATCTTAGCACATCAAGTTGTAACAACACAATCTTTATTGAGAATAAAAATACCAAAATTTAAAGCATAATAGATGGATCTTGGAATAGTTAGTTGAGAATTAGATTCATAAGGAGGATGGAATCCCAAAATATATGGACTTAATCCTAGGATAGAAGGGTTTGTTTTTTTATAGTTTTGAGAACATGTATTGATCATAATTATAGCTACACAATGTTCCATGACATGTCCCAATACATTGAAATCATAGGGGGTGGCATGGTGATCAATGTTATGAACATGATAATCTTAGTTATATGTAATTAAATTACTTATATGTTTCATAATAATATAATTATATATCATAGAATTAAGAATAGAATAAGCAGATCCACAACAACAATTGGTCAAAGAGTAGAATACTTGAATATTATGACTAATCCACTTCAAGAGGAACCTAAAAAATAATGAAATAACAATAGAATTTGTAATATGATGATAAAATACTAACCACTACCTATTATATATACTATACTTAGCCATGGTTATTCCATAGGCCAACCATACTAAGAACATTGAGAAATACAATAAGATAATATGAAGGTATGTAAGATATAAGTCAACCACACATATTCGTAGATGAATTATAGATTAAGGGTGTATCATGACATTAAATTTATATCAACATTCTCCTCAATTTTGAATTAAAATAGTATGTTTATATATGAATGCTTTATCCTCCCATGTTGCATATTTAAAATGTAGGTTCTTCCATTTGATCAAATACTCCTTAATATTTCTAGTATGTAGTTACTTAGTGCACACATGAAGGACCTCTTCAAGATTTATAATGACTTGTAATTATTCATATAATTTTGGTAATGAATTATAATTGGAAACTATGTGTCCAATCACCTTTTTCAATAAATATACATGGAAAACTAGATATATGTGTGGATGGGGGTAATTTCAGTTTGTAATCCACACTACTAATTTTATGCAAGATTTGATAAGGGAAATAATAATTAAATGATATATTATTATAATTTTTATGTTGCTTCATATACATATTATTATATGTATTCAAACATAAAGACACCTAATTATCTATGTCAAAATATGTCTCACTATAGTGTTGATCTAATTGTTGCTTCATTATATTTTATGCCATTGCTAAATTATCTTGAAAACTCACTTGTACCTCCTATTGATGGTAAATGTGTTTATCAAAAGATAAAACCTTGGGATGCACCATAAAGGAGTAATATATGGATGGGTTTTGATACCCATACAATGCCACAAAGGGAGACATTTTAGAAGAAGTGTGAAAACAAGTGTTATACCACCATTCATCAAATGGTAGCCAATGAACCCATTTATCCTATTTTTCAAAAAGAAAACAATGAATATATCCTTTGAGACATTTTTTTAATACCTTTATTTATACATTATATTGAGTATGATAGGATGACCTATGAGCCGATTGGGTTCCCAAACATGCAAATAATTTAGTCCAAATTTTACTAATAAATATGGGATCTCAGTCATTTACAATGATCTTTGGAGTATTATGCAATTTATGAACTATATTGATAAAATTAGAAACTACTATACTAGAAATAAATGGTTATGATAAGGAAAAAAATTATCATACTTGGTTAATCAATCCACAATTATAATGATAACATTTTTAGCCTTAGACTATGGTAACCCAGTAACGAATTCCATGAAAACCTCCTCCCAATGCTAGTTAGGGATGGATAAAGGCTTTAAAAGACTTAGGTCCTTAATATTTTAACCTTTACTATTTTGATATATCATGCATTCATCCACATATTTATGGGCATCCCCCTTGAGACCTCAAAAAAATCTTGATTGATTCTATGATATTTTCAAAAACCCTGAGTGACCTCCTAGTGGAGATGCATAAAGTAACTGAAGGATTTTATTTTTAAGGAGATAATGCTTACAAAGGTATAATGTCTGTATACCATAATTCATTCCCCTTACATGAAAAAATTTCAACTTCCCCAAGACCATCATAAATATTTTGAATCAAATCATGGGTATCACTGTCATTCTCCCATTCTAATCTTACTTCCTCTAGCCAATCTACCTAGCAAATAATCATTGCACATAACAATGCCTCAACTAATTCATCCCTTTGGGATAATTCATCTACCAAAACATTTTAGTTTCCTTTATTATATACTATTTAAAAATCATATCCTAACATTCTATTAAACCATTTTTGTTTTTATTTAGATGACAATCATTGTTAAAAAAAATGTTTGTGGATATCATGATTGGCCGTTACTTAAAAGTGATGACGCATCATAAAAGGTATGAATTACATGAATGCATGTATAATATCCATCATATATTTCTCATAGATTCATTTGAACCTATATTTTACCTTTGTTTGGTGACTCTAAAATGCTAGTGGTATGACTTATTGTATGAGTACAACTCCCATTTCATATCCTAATGCATTACTCTCCACAATGATTTTTTTGAAAAACCTAGAGTAGCTAAAACTAGAGTTGTGCATATAGCCATTTTCAACTATTTAAATTCCTTGGTAGTTGAATAAGTTCACTTGAAAGAGTATTTATTCAACAAAGAGGTGAGTGAGGTTTTAATGATACCATAATTTAAAAAAAACCTATGATAGTAACCACTTGGCCCCAAAAATCCTTAGAGGTTCTTGAGGGTCTTGAGAACCTACTATATCCTAGGAGTTAGAAGACCACAAATTTTTTTGATTAGTTACTTGTTAGTGAAGATAAAAAAGCCATTCATGAAAATACAATTAAACTAAACACTCTTGCGTAAGAACTAGGGGGAACATAACATAATGAATAAGATCACAAAATAGAGATAAAAACACATAAGAATTTTACCTCTTTTGTCAAAATTTATGTCCACTCATTGGCATCATGATGTCCATTCTCAATATATGACATTATAAACTCTTGTAAATGCTTATCCATGTTAGTATCACTTCTCCAATGGTAACTTGTTTCTTTCTTTTGTTATGGCTTGGCTTGATGTGAAGCTTGGAATCAAACAGGGAAAATAACACTACTTGCAATGGATTCTCAAAGGCATTGCTATAAAATAACCTTACCAAAAAAGATTATATACTTATGGTGTGGGTAATTTTTTTTATATCTCTAATAAATAACTCTAAACCTAGGGAGGTTAGGTTAAATTCTAACTTTGGCTAATTCTATAATAACCTAGATTGAGTAAGGCTAACCCTGGGTTTGATCAAAGCACTCATAAAATGTTGACAACTCATTTTCAGATATTCATGATCCATGAAAATTTTATTTATATATTTATTAGTTTGTGACTTCCCTTTTCGGAATATTTAGGAATTAATAAATCACTTTATTATCTCCTTTGACCTTGAATTCATATTTGGATAAAAATTCCTTTTTTGATTAATGAATTTCACTAAATTAACTTAGAATTTTTACTTAGGAAATTTAATTAAGATATAATTTCAAATTAATCTTGATTACTATTTTTTTTTATTTTTGTAATTTTTTAAAATGTTTTGAATTAATAGCTCGACATGCCAAGAGTGTCAAATTACTAGATCATGATTTGATTAGGGTTGAGAATGAACTAAGTTATTGATGAATATAGGATAATACCCTAAATAAGAAAGAATATCCATGTTTTTGTAAATAAACCCATTAAATATATGAATTTAGGCATTCAAGTGATTTATATGATTAAATTATGTTGTGTGCTAAAAATTGAATTAAATTCCAATTTTGGCACAAAAGTGGCCAAAATTAAGTGTCTACAGTTTGCCCTTATTTGAGAAGGCATTATGAGACGCATGAATAGTAATATATTTTTAAATAATTCATAAGATATTAATATGAGTGGTTCATGCCCTAAAGGTCGATATATTAATCCTAGATGACCCATCAATGGAGTGGGTGGAAAAATAGAGTCATCAAGCATTCCCTTAAAGTAAATAAAATGACACAATATAGTGGAAATAGGGGTGGAGTTATTTAATTATCCAAAGGTAGTTATAGACATTAATTGATGTTGAGTCATTGATTTTCCCAAAGGTAGTTATAATAAGTAATGGGTGTGACACTAATTTTTCCAAAGGTGGTTATAATCAATGGCACAACATTTTCCCCTATAGGGTAGTGAGACAAACATTAATTTTCCTTAAGGTGGTTATAATAAACAATATAATATATTAAAATAATTTTACTAAAGGTGGTTATAATGAGTGACACAATCATTTTTTATAGTAGGGTTGGTGGAGCAAGAAAATAATTATTTTCCTAAAGGTGGTTATAATCATTAGCATTGACCATTTTGACCATAAGTCAAAATGGGGCAACCCCCTATAATCCAAAAATTGATATATGGGTCTAGTATAATTTCATAGGGTATGTCATGATTCATTTTATGTGATTTCATATGTTATTAGCCTTAGCCATGGTCCAATTTAGTCCTTATGTCATTTGATATCATTTAGGGGTCATATATGGGCCATTAATGAAATTGGTATGGTTTTTTAAGTAAAAAAGTGTATAGTTCCTTATTATAATCCATCATGTTAATAAATATTATATTACTTGTCATTAATGTCATTACTAACATAAAATTATAAGTGTTAACTAAAAATCAAGAAAACAAGTCAAAAAGAGGGAGTTTCAAAGGTTGTATGACCTACAAGTGAGAGTGGAACATGGGAGAAGCTTATTCAATGACCCTTTATATTATTTGACTCAATTTACAAAATTTAACTTCTTTTCAAGTTCTAAAAATGAGCTAAAACATTATATCTCTCCATCATTCCACCAGGCAAGTAGAACTAGTAAGTAAGTTTCTTCTTGGAACAACTAATGGGATGATGTTTAGGTCAAATTATATTTCTTATGGATAGTAAAATTATTCATATTCACATTAATTTTTATATTTCAAGGATTTTCTTCCTATGATTTATGAACAATCCTTTATAAGTTGACTATCTTTTTATACATAATAATCCCCACACCCTTTAGGTTTTGCTTCTATTTAAGGTTGTTTGTACAATCCATATAATGAAATGGATTATAGAGGATGTGAAATTCCTTATCACATTTTTTCCATATTTATTTTCATTTTTTTATTTTTTTTATGACTTCAAACCTCTTCGGTTATAGGTGGAGTATGCTTGTGAGGTTGCAGTTAGATTTCATCAATTGTAGAAGGTATATTTATCCATAATGGCTTTAGTTAAATGTGATATTATTATCCATGAATTTTTTATTCTTTTAAAATCTATTTCTTCCTAATTTCAATCTCCAAATTTATCATCATGAATTTTATAGTCAAGAATGTTGCACACAGTCAGCCCTTATAAGCTTCCAACTACAGTCATGGTGTTTTAAAGTGTGAAAATGGTCATGGAAGTGTAATAAATAGTTTTAAGGTGTTTAATACCTTATTGTATCATGTTTTTTTCAATTTATATACTCTAAATATCACATAAAGAGTTGTGACAGTCAGTGTAAACTAGATGCAGAATCATATGCCATTGGTATGCACCTATAAGTACCTCAAAAAGAGGTTGATCATGTTAAGGTGAAGCGTTAAATATAGTTTGATTCCCCATAAGGTAGATAATATTAATTTTAAGACCTTATTAATGTCTATAGATAGTTATAGAAGCATATATCATATGTACATTCTACATTATAACATCACTACCTTATTTTTCACTATATATGCATATATAAGTTCTCTCAAGGGAATGCCACATTGAGTTAGGAGTATTAAAACTTGTTTCATAAAATTTAAGGTGAGAAGAATGAATTATGAGAGCTTGATAAGGTATAAACCTCATTTAATGATCATATATCATGCATACTACTTATACTCATAGTCACTACCTACATACAAAAATGCACACATATAGGTAGCCCCACAAGGATCTGAGATGCTTCATAGATGAGATTTGGCATGCTTTAAAACCATCATGAGGATTTTATAGTTATATGAAACCATGACAGTAATGTTTTAAATATTGTATTGGTAGGCAAGAGTGATAAGTCACTTAAAGAGAAGAGAATCTGAATTCAGGGACAAGTTTCCCTAAAGCTCCAAACTAGAGTGCCAACCAATTTTAGTGTTAATATATAATAGTGTTGTATAGATTTTTGAGAAATACAAATTATAATACCTTGTATCCATATCCTAGTGAAATAACCTTGTAAAAGGGAGTGGGTGTGTGACTATAAGAAAGTGATATTTGATGGCCTTTAAAGTACATATTTGTTCACTGCAAACATTCAGTGATTTCTCCAAGATTTAAACTCTCAAGTGCTTTCATAACCCAAAGATGTAGTATAGAGTAATGTCACCATATTTAGTGTTATTTTTGAGTTGAGATATATTCCAAGTATTAAAATAACATTGAGTAGGGTTATATTATAAGGGTTGTCACTTCCATAAACACTTATAGGTGTGCTTTCCCTTGAGATATCTTATTTATGGTTGATTGTAGACTCCTATAAGACCATGAGGTGATATTATACATGGAAAAAAAAATTATTTATAGTGGAATATACCTATAAATGACCTCAAATGGATAATAAATAAGGTGGTATATATTTCAATATGGATACTCACCTATAAGACCTTGATTTTACTCCAAAATAGTTAATTGTAGTTGAATGTACAATGATAGTGACATATGAGCATGACCAATCTTGAAGTTGGACTCACCAAAAGCATGGTATAAATAATTATTAATATTATATGAGAATATATAAACTCAATAATTTCTTGTATAAATTATAAAATGTCTACTACAACCTACATGTGTTACCTTTTGAGTAAGAAAACATAATCACACACAGTCAACACTTGTATTCAATAAAGAGGAAGGTACGTGTGAAGTGTTTATCAAGGTTTGGGTGGTAAACAGGTATGAAAAACCTTCATCAATTTTTTAATTGACTTAAGAGACTCCTACCACATGTTAATAGGGAAAGAGAGGGTCTCTATAATGCAACCTACATTCACATGTCAAAAGCCTACATAGTCAATATTCTCCACAAGGATGTATTTAAGTTTTTAAAGGATTGGATGGTCTAATGATATGATAAAAGCATGAAAATTTTCATATAGCATATCCATAACTTGTAGAATCCCACCATACCTTCCTTTTATATTTTAAAATAGTGGAAGTGTCCTATATTTTCTCTCAAATAGAGGGCACTCCCCAAGGGTACAAACCTATAGGTTTTGGAGAAAGAGGGTGACAAGGTGAGATAGGGGTTGGTGAGACTTTTAAAAATGACATTTAGAATTATTTCATACATGAAACAACATGAAAAACTAGGCACAAGGGATAAATACCGATTAGGGTGGTCCAAACCTATAAATATACAAACAAACCTATTAGGTCTTGATTTAGCCTAATAGATAATATGCTCCAAATTATACTTACAGTAATTATATGGACATTATAATTCATTGAAACATGTTTTTAAGGAGATATAAGGTGTGTTACAACTATCTATATACAAAGGAAACCATAGGGAAGCCACTTCCTAGCTTAAGACCTTCACAGGGTATGTAAATGAAGGGAAATCTCAAGAGGGAAACTTTGAGAGCTCACACCTACTTAGAAACTTTTCATGGGATTATGATTAGTTGGGGAATTATGAATCAAGCTCTATTTTTTTTTTTTTTTTTGTGGAATTATTTTATAAATGTAATGTCAAACCTATATGACCAATCTTTAGAGGGAAAACATACTCTAAACTATCTAAAACCCTTGGTAGTGTCTCAATTGGGAAAATTAAGGAGGAGAGGAATATATATGAATTATAATGGCTTTGGAGATGTTTTTAGGTTGTATATGACTCTCAGGGATCCTCCCCATCAACTTGAGTTGTACCCTACCTATACAAACAAGGTGGAAATGCCTTTTCTTGACTATTTTTGGTGTTGTGAAGGTATGGAGTATCTCAAATTATTAAATAAAATTTAAGAGAGATTTATATTTAAAATAACTCACCATTTTCATTTAATTATTTATATAAGATCACAAGTGCCTCTACTAGTGCCTTCATCTCAGCCAGTCCAAACTGGCATAGTGAACAAGCTAGTGAGATAATGAAAACATTAAGAAAATTGCCTTTTAAGGTCTACTTGAGTAATATAAGGAAATTATAGGTCCTAATAGGTGTCATAAAATCCTCTATATTGATCATATTAGAAAACTAAATACCAATTTTTGTGCCAAGTGTGAAGGGCAAGTGAAAGAGGAGTTAATAGGATTGTAAGTAGTGATAACTCATGTCCAAAAGATTCCTAATGATTAGGGATTAAAATAATGCATGTTGTATCATGTATATAACCTCTCACTATTATTTCAATAATCATAGTTATCCCTAGTATACTGTAGATCATTTCAAGGAGGCCAAATGATGAAGGCAATTTTTTAAGCAAGTAATTGAAGAGTTTTATGCCACATATAAGGAGTTTCATGTTTTAAGGGAAATATTTAAAAGAATAAATTGCATAGGTTGTTTAATATTCATATATTCTACATGTTTAACTCATTTTATTATAATTAAATGTGTCCTACTTAGTCTTGGACTTCATTATCTTCTCTTCTCTCTCAAATTCTATAAGTAATAACCATTTAGGCTCTTGAAGACTAATACCAAACCATGTATGGTGAAGCCCTACTATAATTAAATTGTATTTTGAATTTTAATGAAAAATTTAATTTTATTTTTGAGTTCATTAACATTTTTATAAGTGCACAAAGTTATGTATGGAGATGTTAAGTGATAATCTTATATCCTTGCTTCTCCTTATCCTCTCATGTTTATGAAATAGTTCCTATTATAATAGGTCACATAGAGTGTAGTTAGTGTGTTAGGATTATTTAAAGTTTAAAATTATTCTTAGAGTGTGAAATATTCCCTTTGGTTCACTTACCTTATGTTTTTTGATGCATATCACCTCTATGTTGGAATCTTTTAGGACTTGGAAGCTAGTTTGTATGTCTTATATCTTAGTGGAAGAAGTATTATGGTCTTGTGGAAATAATTATAGTTTATCACCACCTTATAATATTGTAATTTAATGAACACTTATATCTCTTTTCCCACATGAAACTAGTTAATTAGATGATAAGAATTTCAAGCTATATTTGGGGAGCTAGCCCTTAAACCCATAGGTCTACTTCTACCTATAGGTAAACCCACATACCTATAAGTATTCCCATGTTACCTAAATATGGAGGAAGATTGAACACCCTCCTCTAGGGTGAAATATTGGGTGACAATAACTATGGCATCCCTGGTGGGACCCATTATCCTCAAGATAACCTTTCAAGGTGAATGGTTGTCTTGATAACATCAATTGTAAATTGGTGTCCTACTCAACATTTGGTGAATCCATTCAAGGTATAATCTAGTTCAAGACCATTGTTTTGTCATATTTTTTATCTCATACTTCATGGTAATTATTAGTTCATCATCTATTAGAGTTCTCAATATTATTGATCCACCTATTTAGCTTGAACTTCATCTTGAAGTTCAATACCCTCATCCTAATATGCCTTTATAAGAGAAAGAAGGATTTTCTAGCCAAGAAAGTGAAGAGATTGAATAAATTTAAGATATTGAAGAAAACATGGCTAGGCAACATTATTTTCCTAACTTTAATACTTAAAATTCAATTCACCTTTAGACCTATGATCATATTCCTCCTAATGCTACAAAGAGTGTGCCTACATTCAATGATGAAAATCATGTTACACCTAGTGAACACATCAGGTATATCTCCAATTTCTATAGTTTCCACTTTTTCACTAAAGATAATATTGCCATTAGACTCCTTTTCATGTCCCTTAGATGGAAATATCTTGATTGGTATAGGACTTTACCCAGTGGATGTATCACATCATGGGATGATTTTGGAGTGTTTTTGTCTTCAATTTTTTAAAGAAGAAAGTGACCGTACCTCTCTCATACATCAACTCAATGTGATCAAGAGATATCCCAAGGAAATAATGCATGAATTAATTAAGAAGTTTTTAAAAACTTCATATAGATTTCCTCCTACCATGAGACCGCCTACTAGCTTTGTTATCCCCAAATACTTGAGAGCTATTGGTATTAATATTACTATCATGCTATAATCCATGGGTGGTTTCAATCATCTTAAAGAATATGAGTTTACAATTATAGTTGATAATTTCCTCATTTAAGTAATAAAATTTTCTCCTAAGGTGTCTATTCCTCTATTACCTAATACTCCTAATACTCAAAATGTGGTCCAAGTTCCTAATGCAAAAACCAAGCCTAAAGATGTTCCTAAGAAGGTAGATGATGGCATCGATCCATATGCATAAATTCAAATTTTAAGAGCTCATCTTAGGTAAAAAGTTTCTCATAACAATACATATCCATATAAATAATAATATGGCAAAAAATATGGAAGAGTAAGAGGTCAAGGGTAGCCTAACTTCAACATGCCTATTAATGTGTACAATCCCAATTCCACCACCAATGCAAGGGAGATGGTACTAGTGCATATGAACTTGGTGCAAGGAGAAGATTAGAAATAAGGAAAACTTATGGATGCCAAATATGGTGGAGATAAATATATATTTGCTCAAGGAGGATTCACTCCCCTACTATCATTTAAATATGAAGTCATGATGCAAGTGAATGAGTATTGGCAACCGCATGGAGAAAGTTTCACTTACTTCTTCATGGAAGATACATTTGTGATAAATAAAATGAATTATATTATAGACAAAAATAAATATAAGAGGAATTATCTAGGAGGTGATAATATCATGCCTAAAAATTAATCCAATCCTTATATAAGGTAGCAAAGCATGGCTGCAAGCATGATAGCTCCAAACACGCCTGTACCTTCTCAAAATCAGAATGTGGTAAGGTCTACTCAAGGTGATTCAATTCCTAATGTTTAAAAAAATTATTTACCTCCAAGGACTCAAGAGAAGGTGAGTATTAATTCCATAAACATAGTGTATTATTTGAATAATTCCAAGGCATCTATCTCCTTGTGGGATGTCCCTCATATGCTGACCAAAAAGAGCTATAAAAAGTAGTTGTCCACTATTCCTACTAGTACTTAGCTTAATTTAAAATTCATGGTCATGTATCTCTTGTAAATTCCCATAATAACGTTGTTAAACCATATACTAGGTCTGATAAAACTCCACCATTATAGCTCACTCTCATAGTGGGTGACAAATTGGTATATAATTTCATAGTGGATAGTGGTACTTCTACATTAGTTATACCTAAAGTTTTAGCTGATAAGTTGGGCCTAAAATATGAATATAATATTAAAATATTATTTCATTTAGATGTTACACATACTAAGACAATAATTTTTATCAAAAACTTGAAAGTTTTATTACATGATTATTGTAGATTTCCTATCCTTCAAGGCATAGTTGTTGTTGACCTTCCTGCTCATTTTGCAATCTATCTTTCAAGAGACTTTACAACCAAGATAGGTGGATATATCTTAGATAATTGGTTCTTATTGTCTTTTATTACAAGGTATGGAACCAAGGTGACCATAAGAACTCAACCTTTTTTAATGTTTCATATTAAGCCCTACATTTAAATAGTCTCCAACTTGAATTGTGTGATCAATGAGAAAGAAGAATCTTATGTGGATGATGGTGTTTATAAACATTAATTAATAGATAAATTATTATTATATGAGTATGGTGTAGATGATTATGAGCATGATCCTTATGCATAATTTGATAAAACTGACCTTGGAACATTTATTGTACATAAAGAGCCATTTGAGGGAGCTAAGGTAAGTGTCAAACATCCTTTCTCACAAGCTACTAAGAGTAAATATTTCATTCATGTATATTATGATGATGGATTGAAGAACCTGAGTGATAAACATAGTAGGAAGAATGAGTTATTTATACCTATTATTGATTAATCTACCCTTGATGATGACACTCATGAAGAAGAGGAGGATGACTTATGGCAAAGGTTCAATGCCATATGCAAAAAAATTGACAAGTTGGGTAAGACTCCTTTTTCTCCAAGAAACTATATATTTGATGTCAAGATTTATAATGATAATAACAATTATTTTGTTGAGTGTTTCATCAATCAAAAGGATGAATGCCAGTCTACTGATCAAGAGTCTGTAGTCATGAAAGATCTTGATGAAGCTATTGCCTAAGAAGTTGTAAACATGGAAAATGAGGTAAAGGCATCTTTGGTTGTACTTCAAGGACAATCAAAAGATATATATAATGTTAAGACACATTAAAAGTTATTCGATCATAAATACTAATATATTTATGTTTCCAAACATTGAGTGTATCATACACAAGAAGATATAAAGGGAGAGGAAACTATTATATAGTCTAATCTATAGTTTAAGGAATACATATCAGATATAAAAATGATCAATAAAATTTTAGCCTCAATTAAGGATATTAGAGAGAAATAAATATAATTAATGAAGGCTCCAAATATCTCACTTTTATGCCTAATAAGACACAAAAGTAGTATACTTCTTTCTCATATCCATATGCAAGTGGTTGATGATGAGCATGACTATCATGTTAGACTACCTTCATGGAGTGACAAAAATTAAAGGGTAACTATATTTGACCCTAGTTGAGGTATGATAATATGTTTTCCACCTCAAGAGTGGGGTTTTTTAAATAGTATATTAGGTATGTGTCTTTCCTTCAATTGTGTTGTGTCTCATAAGTGTTCTTGAGAACACATGCTTGTTTCCTTTGGTGTGTATTATTTTATTTGTCTTTCCTTTATTTTTGATATGGTGTCAAAGGAAAATTGTGTGTAAATTTTTTGTATATTTGACACCATGTCCTAATGGATTGGATTTTTATACTAGTCTTGGTATAACAGGAATACCACCCTTAGGAAATCAACAAGAATGTTGACCATTTTGACCACAAGTCAAAATGGGGCAACCCCCTATAGTCAAAAAATTGATATAGGGGTATAGTATAATTTAATAAGGTGTGTAATTATTCATTGGATGTGATTTAATATTTTATTAGCCTTGTCCATGGTTTAATTTATTCCTTATGTCATTTGATGTCATTTAGGGGTCACATATGGGCTATTATTGAAATTGGTATGGTTTTATTAGGTAGATATGTTTTATAAATACTTATTAAAATATATAATTTAATTACATATAATTTTAATTATTTGTAATGTAATTAAAATATAAACTTACAGATGTTAACTAAAACTCAAGAAATCAAGTGAAAAAGAGGGAGTTTCAAAAGTTGTACAACTTATGAGAGAGAGTGGAACATGGAATAAGATTATTAAATTATCCTTAAGATTCCTTTACTCAATTTATGTTATTTATCTACTTTGGAAGTGCCAAAAATGATTTAAATTTTTTCTAACTCTCCATCACTTCACTAGGCAAGCAGAACTAGCCAATAGGTTTATTCATGGTATGGCCAGTAGGAAGACTTCCAGTTCAAATGCTCTTGGTTATGGATAATAAAAAAAATTATATTAAAATAAATTATTTTATTTAAATTATTGGATTCCTATGCTTTATGAACCATCCTTTAGAAATTAACTATTTTTTTCTACATACCAATCCCCACACCCTACATGTTTTGCTTGTATTTAAGGTTTTCCATAAAATATAGATGATTAAATGGATTTAATAGGTTTTTAAATTCATTATCACATTTTAAAAGTATTTTTTTCATGTTTTAAAGTTTTTTTATGATTTTAAACCTCTTAGGTTACAGGTAGAGTATGCTAGTGAGGTTATAGTTAGATTTCATCAATTACAAAAGGTCTTTTTATCTGAAATGGATTCAAGTAAATGTTATATTATGATAAATTCATATAAAATTAAATGAAAATATCCTTATTCTAAAGTTAAATATCCAAAGCTACCATCATGAAGGTTGCAGTCAAGAATGTTTCCCACAGTCAGCGCCCTACAAGCTTTGTAGTCATGTTATCTTAAAGTGTGAAAATGGTCATGGAAGTGTGATATATAGTTTAAATTTGTAGAATAATTTATTTTAGAATGGTTTATAAAGTTATATTCTCCAAATATAACATGTTTAATTTATATTTGTGATAGTCAGCGTAAACTAGATACAAAGTCATATGCCATTGGTATGCACCTACAGGTGCGTCAAAAGGAGGTTGATCATGTTGAGATGAAGCATTAAATATAGTTTGGGACCCATGAGGTATATAAGATTAATTTTAATACCTTATGATGGTTTATATCTATTTATATAAGCATATATCATATGTATATTATACATTGTACCATCATTACATTATTTATCATTATATACGCATCTATAAGTACTCTCAGGGGAATGTCAGACTGAGTTGGGAGTATTTAAACTTGTTGAAAATATTTTAAGGTGGGAAGGATGAATTCAGAGACATTGAGAATCTATAAACCTAATTTAGATCTCATATATCATGCATACTATCTATAGTCACAATCATTGTTTGAATATACAAATGTATAACTACAAGTGGCCCCATAGAGATTTGAGATGCTTCATAGAAGATATTTGACATGATTTTAAAACTTCATGAGGCTTTTGGAATTAGATTAAACCATTAAAATCATTTTTGAAATATTATATTGGTAGGTAAGAGTCATAATTCACTTCAATAGAAGATAATATGAATTTAGGGATAAGTTTACCTAAAGCTCCAAAATAGAGCCCCAATCACTTTTGGTGTTAATATATAACAATGTTTCATAGAGTTATGAGCAATGAAAATAATCATACCTTGTTTCCCTAATTTATGGGGAGTCTTGCAAAATGGATTTGGTGTGTGACTAGAGGAAAGTGATATTTGAAGGCCTTCAAAGTACATATTTGCTCACTATAAACCTTTAGTAATTTCTATAGGATTTAAATTCTCAAGTACTTTCATAATCCAAAGTTGAAATATAGAGGAATGTCACCATGTTTAGTGTTATTATTGATTTGAGAGACACTCCAAGGATCCAAATAATATTGAGGGTTGTATTATAAGGATTTTCACTTCTATCAACACTTACAGGTATGCTTTCCCTTGAGACAACTTACATATAGTTGATTGTAGACTCCTCTAGACCCATGAGCTGATATTAGACATGGAAACATAAACACTTGCTAGTGGAAGATGCCTAAAATGGAAATAAAATGGATAATAAACAATGTGTCATAAATTTCAATGTGTATACTCGCCTACATGACCTCTATTTTTCTCTAAAATATAATATTCAATGGTACCTAAATGTAGCATGACAATAACATATGAGCATGACCAGTCTTGAAGTTGGCCTCACCCAAATCATGGTATGAAAAATTATGACTATTATATGAGCATATATAACATCATTAATGTCTTTTAATAATTATATAAGGTCCAGTGAAAACTTTTAGCCTATAGGTGTTACATTTTGAGCAAGAAAACATAGCCACACACGGTCAACACTTGTATTCAATTAATAACAAGGTATATGTGAAGTGTTTAGAAACATTTGGGTGTTAAATATGTATGTAACACATTAGTCCTAGTTATAAAAGCCTTAATATACTCCTAACACATGAAAATATGAAAAGAGAAGGTCTCTATAATGTAACCTACAGTCACATGTCAAAAGCCAACACATCTTATATTCTCCACAAGTTTATCTTCAAGGTTTTGAAGGATTGGAGGGTCTAATGATTTGATAAAACCCTAAAAATTTTCATAGAGCATCTACATCACTTTTATAATCCCATCATACCTTATTTTTTTATGTGAAAATAGGGGAAATTCCTTCTATTTTTTCTTAGATAGAGGGCACTCCTCAAGGTTACAAACCTATAGATTTTAGAGAAAGAGGATGACAAGGTGAGATATGGGTTGGTGAGACTTTAAAAAATGATGTTGAGAGTTGTGTCAAACATGTACCAACACAAAAAACTAGGAAAAATGGATAGAAATCAATAAGGGTGGTCCAAACCTACAAACATATAGACATGCCTATTAGATCTTAATTAGGCCTAGTACCTAATAGGGTCCAAATTTAACTTATAATAATTATATTGACATTATAATTTATTGAAACATGTTTTTATGGAGATATAAGGTGTGTTAAAACTATTTGAATGCAAAGAAAACCTTAGGGAAGATAATTCTTAGCTGAAGATGTTCACATGGTATGCAGAATAGAGAGGAAAGCTCGAGAGGGAAACTTTGAGAGCTCACACCTACTTGGAAAATTTGCATGGGAGTATGAGGAGTTAGGGAATGGTGGAGGCCCCAAAAAAAAATTGTGGAATTTCTTTGTAAATCTAATGTTAGACCTATATGAACAAATTTTAGAGGGTAAAAGTACTCTAAACCCTTTAAAAACCCTTGGTAGTGACCTGATTGGAAAAATGAAGGAAAATAGGAATATAGATGAACTATAATGGCTTGGTAGATGATTGGAGGTTTTATATGACTCTATAGGGATCCTTCTCATGAACTTGAGTTATACCATACGTCTATTGATAGGGTGTAAAATGTCTTTCATTGACTATTTTTGGTGTTGTGAAGGTATGGAATATTTTAAAACGATATAATCCAATTTTATATATATATTAGTACTTAAAATAAGTCACCATGTTAATTTCATGCTTTATCTCACCTCACAAGTGCCTCTGCTAGTGCTTTTATCTTAGCCAATCTAGAATAGCATAGTGAACAAGTTAGTGAGAGAATGAAAATTTTAAGTGGATGGACTTTTAAGGTATAATTGAGGAATATAAGGCCATGAAGGGTCCTAATAGGTGTCATACACTCATCTATATGGATCAAATTAGAAAATTTAAGACCAAATTTTGTGACAAGTGTGAAGGGTGAGTGAAAGAGGAGTTATTTAGATTACAGGTACTGATAACTCATGTCCATAAGAATAATAATGTTTAATAATGAAAATGATGAATGTTTGAGAATGTATGTAACCCTTACCTATCAATTAAATCATCACATATATCCCTATTCTACTGTGGATCATTCTAAAGAGGCCAAATGATGAAGGTAGTTTTTTGAGCAAGTAATTAAGGAGTTCTACACCACATTTTAAGAGTTTCATGTTTTGAGGGACATTTGTCTAATTATACCTTACATGGTATATTTTATATTACTCTCTCCTACATGTGTAACTCCTTTCATTATCATGACATGTGTCCTAGTGACTCTTGGATTTCATTCTCTTCTCTTCTCTCTCAAATTCTATAAGTAATATCCATTTTAGCTCTTGAATAATAATATCACACCATGTATGGTGAAGCCATACTAGAATGAGAGTGTATTTTTAATTTTAAAAATAAATACAACTCTATATTTTAGTTCATGAATAATTGTCTAAGTGTGTAAAGTGATGTATGGTGATGTATTGGATAATATTCTATTCTTACTTCTCTTTATCCTCTCATGTTTATGCAATAATTATTATTATAACAAGTCATATATAGTGTATATAATGTTTTAGGATCCTTTAATGTGTACAGTTGTTATTAAAGTTTACAATCTACCCTTTGTTTCACTTGTCTTTTATTATCTCATGCATATCACCTCTATCTTGAAACACTCATGTTGGAATCTTTTAAGACTTGGAAGCTAGTTTGTATGTCTTGTTTCTTAGTGAAATAAGTATGATGGTATTATCAAAATACTTCTGGTGTATCACCCACTTAGATTATTTTCATTTCATGTAAACTTCTATCACTTTTCCCACAATAAACTAATTAAGTAGGTGATAAGCATTTCAAAGTATATTCAGGGAGCTAGCCCTTAAACCTAGAGGTTTACTTCTACTTATAGGTAAACACACATACCTTTAATTATTCCCACTTTTAAAAAATATGGAGGATGATTGAACACCCTCCTCTAGGGTAAGATATTTGGTGACAAAAATTAGCACATGATGCAAAAATAATGATTTTCCTATAGGTGGTTAGAATCAATAAATCGGTCAAAAAAAATGACTTGACCAAAGTTGGTTATAATGATTCTCACATTTAAATCAAATAATTTAAAATTATAATGACCTATAAATTCAAGATATATCATTCATCCCTAAAAAAATAATTTTTTACATATGGGAAAATCGGCAAGGGGAGATAATGTGAAAAACTTGTAAAATAGATTTATGTTGATATAGTAAAGATTAACAACATGTTTCTAGCCTAAGTTTGTTATGAAGATGCATGCTCACACAAACATGCGTATAGGTAGAAAATAATGTTGTTAAATGGGTCTTAGGAGAGGCCCAAAAATATGGTTTGGTTATAAAATGGACTAGAAATAAGGCATGTAGGATCAAATGGCACATAAAACAAACCACAAATGTGAAAAATACACTTTGTAGAGCATGTAGGATGAACCTATAGGCCCTAGGGGTAAAAATTTAAATATTTGGCTATATATTCACCCTTGGATGAAAAACATTTCATTTTTACCCTAGCCATGTTAATTTTTGAGCTCTAGTTTCCTACACTAGTGAGTTGATATAAATGGCTAGTGGAAGAGCTAGACAACATGTTTCAGAATGAATGAAGGAGCATATGTGACCATCACATGATGGATCCTTAGTTATTAATGTCACTTTTTCCATTAATTCTCTTTTTAATGCATTTATTTCTAAGTTTAGGTCAGAAAATGGTGAATTCACAATTTGTGTTTTAGGCTAAATGATAGGTTCACCAAGGAAATTAGTGACATCATACAAAGTCATCATTTCATCTAAGCCCCTTAGGTACATCAATGTAGAATCAAATCAACTAAGACACTCTCCTCATTCAAAGGAGTGTGGCTACTACTAGCTATCTTAATGTTCCATGAGATGTTTGGGATTATGTAGAGTATACGATAGATGTAGGAGTTACTCTAGCATATATTCATTAGTGGGTACATGCATTCCCTTTGAGACATATAATTAAAAGGTAGGCATGTGGGTAGAATCATATGGACATTGATGAAATGGATGCTGAGACATCTATACATAATGAGAGTACTTGGTAGAGTAGTGGGGGTGAGGAGAGTGATGATGATGATAATGATTTTGATGATGGGGGTGATGGGGCTATGATGGTGCTTCACTCTATCATGGAATATTTTACATACACATAGGTTAATCTAGGCTAGGTAGGCCCTTATAGTATAACTATGGTAGCCAAGGATGTAATGATTTTAGAGGATGAGATCACTACTAGGGTGGGGGAGATCATTAACTTAAAGAATCAAGTGGTTGAATTAAAAGGTACCTTGTACATGTAGGATGATGATATGACTAGACTTCACTTAGATATTACCATGTTGAAGGTTGATATTTCTAGGATGGTATAGATATAAGTCCAACTCAATATAGAGAGGGACTATACCATCAATGACAAGGATTAGGCATTGTTTAATGTTCAATAGCTTAGGTGAGATTATGATGAGGCTCTTAGAGGTAATACACAAGTCATATTATCATAAATGATACTTGATAGACTTTGGCTAAGTATGAGGCCTCATACTATCTCAAATACTATGAGATGATAGTTCCTAGGGACTAATAAGTTGATTCTTTTAAGGTCTAACATGCACATAGAGTAATTAGTAGATCAGGTCAATCTCATACTAAGACACATGTGATAGGGTATTTTAGTCATTCCATTCATTATCCATGACCACAACCACCAAGACCACTAGGGACACCTCTAGCCATAGGTCCCATGGACACATAGAGCTAGACTTAAGCAATGGCATCTTGGCATTTTTCCATTTTGGCATAGTTTTGGTATATGACATTCTACTTTTTTTATCAACATTTTAATTTATTTTTAGACACCATTTTTACATGTATATATCCTCTATATATATGACATTTGAGATACATTGGCTTTCATTTTTGGGTCTTTCAAGGCTGATTTACATGTATATGATATCCTTGGTATATATATATATATATATATATATATATATATATATATATATATGATGCTATGTTGTTATCTTGTTTATATCATGTTTATCATTGATTAACATTATTAATGTTTAGCATTATTGATGTTTATGCTCATGTATGTTCTGTTCATTTATTGATTATTCCATGTATGTGAGATACTGCTCCATTTTTTTTATCTTCTTATGTTGTATGACTCATATGTGTTCTTATTAAGAGAAGCACATCTTTATAAACACCTAATAAATCATATTTACTCTAGTTATTACTCATTGTATTTATCCATGTCTTTGGGTAGTAGGGTGGTTTAGATCTCAGAGAAATACTATCATTGCATTGATATAATAGTCTCTATATGCCTAATTTTTGTTATGGCTTGTGATATTATGCACCATAGTTATGGATAACTATAATAATAATGTATATCATAAGCATGAAAAACTTTGTTTAAATGCAATTATAAATAACCTAGGAATAAGATATGAATATTCAAATCCCAAGTGTAAATATAAGAAATAAATTAAGTGTAAGACTAAATACAAACATTTACAACCTAAGTACAAGATATGGATAATTTGGACTTAAGTGTAAATAAAATGTAATATTCCTATAGTAACCAAGAAACAAAACTAAAAAAAGGATAATAAAAAGAAATAATAAAAAAAAATAAAAAGAACCAAACAAATGAAACAAACAAACCCAAAACAAAAAAACATAAACAAATAGACAAAATAAATAAAAACACACAAACAAACACAAAAAACAAACACAATCAAGCAAGCAAATAAACAAACAAACACAAACAGACTAAACAAAACACAAAAAAATAAAATAAAACCTAACTATACAAAAAAACAAACACCAATAAAAAAATTAAACAAACAAATAAAATACAAATAGACTATACAAACAAAATAAACTAACAAGGCAAACAGACAAAAAAAATAAATTAAAACAAACAAAATAAAATAAACAAGAAGACAAATAAAAAAATAAATAACAAAATAAATTATACAAACAAAACTAAATAAAATAAACAAATTAGACCAAACAAACAATAATATACAAATAGTGGTTAGTCACAATGTTAGTAAAAATAGAATACAAATTATTCATGCATGTGTAATATAGGTGTTAATCTTATCAACAGGTGATCCCTAAGCTAAGTAGTAACAACACAGGTAAAACACCACCAAAAAAATGGCACAATATTTCCCCTATACTATAGGGTGACAATGATAAAGGGTATGATGACAAATAGTTGCCCCTAGGCTATAGGAAGTAATGACACAAAAAATATGGCAAACATTTCTCCTAGTATATAGGGAACAAAAACATACAAAAAAATGGTGGGGGGGGGGTGGTATAATAAAATGAATGGATATTCAAGCTAAATCTATATGGATTAGGTAAGTTTACATTGCCTACATAGGTTGATGGCCACTATGTCCAATGTGAACTTTAGGATAAATGTAATTCTTCCAAGATATTGGATATAATACATTTGCTAATTTTATAAAACATGATTTACTTGTAGAGTAAAATAAGAATGGTCTCATAAAATAGTGAATGCATATGAAAGAGGGGGTGACATTCACAATCATGAAAATGTCAACACAAATAAATCACCCAAGTGTGAGATCATGGTTTAAGATAAAACCACACTAAAATATAAGAGATGAGCATCCCACTAATGAACTAAATTATTAATTCATAGTTTTACTACATCTATAGCTTGGTATGAGAATGAGCTCACAAAATGACAAAAATTTTGGCAATGGTTTCTCAGAAAATAGAGAGAGCATTGTAAATGGTCACTCTTAAAATAGTGAGAGCATTCAAATATAAATTCTCACAAAATTAGAGGTAAGATCACAATTAGCATGGGGAAACTAAAGAATAAGTAATTACTTGTGAAAAAGATAGGAGTCCTTGAATCCTTAAGGTAATGAAGAGGTCAAAAAAGAAAATAAGGAAACTGAGATAATCCAAGATATCCCATGTATCCAAGTGTTTCCTACATAATTCACAAAAATGTCAAGCTAATTTATTTGTCCCAAAAATGGGAGCAAAAAGGCCAACTAGCCTAGAAATGATGTTGGATAGGTAAACAAGTCCATCCCAAAAAAATTCATGGATTTATATATTGCATGGAAATTCTAAACCAATTTTCATGATTTTGTGATTTTTAGGATGTTCCTAGGTATTTTAAAAATGCTTATGGGTTTTTTAAAATATTTGAATTATTTTTTTAATTTTCTAAACATATCAACTCAATTGAGAATCGTAAGATAAAAAATGGTCCAACTCGTAAAGCAATAAGAAAGTGGCAAAGGGATGACTAAGATGACCTCAATTTAAGTTGATCATTGCCAACACAGTCCCATATGACCTCAAATAACTATATTTATGTCTACACAAAAGGTGTCCAACTAAGAACTAACAAGTTCAAGTATGGGCAAATGGAAACAATGATGGTAAGGTGCTTTGATAATGCATGGTAAATAGGTTGTTACTAATTTTTATAAAGGTAGTTATAATTAGGAAATAATGACAAGGTTTAGTGGTATTAATTTTCCCATAGGTAGTTATAATTATTATCATGAGTACAAAACGTAACAAAAAATGAAAGTCTCAATTGCCAAGACCATTATCATACTTCTTTCATATATTGTCATTCAAAAGTTTGATTCTAAAATAACTTCTATAATAGAATCCCTCATCAACCATTAAATGTGCTTGATGTAAAAATGAATCAAAACCAAGGCCAAATGATAATAGGTGGGGTTAGGTCATGGTAGGAATGGTATAGGGTATGGTACAAAGAATAGGTAGAATGTGACACAACTTACATGATGCTTGTATATAATAATTAGAACCCCTCAAGTGTAAAAATGTTTTAGGTGCATTATGTTCATTGGTTCATCATGTTCACCTCCTTATGACATGGTGAGCTTGTATTCTCTATAACCATAGTTAATAATGACTACATATGGTCATTGTATGCAATGGAAAATGTAGTAGATATATAGATCAATCTTAGCTCAGAGAAGATAAATCTTATTTACACTTTCAATTATGCATATATTATATATTTAGGGTCTTGACCAAGATAGATCTACTAGACCTAGCTAAGGGATCTCTTACAATAATAAATTCACTAGGGAGGGTTTCAAAGCCTCCTATGATTAAGGAATTTGACAAAGAAAGGAGGTTAGATCAAGTGTTAGTCCATAAAAACATGAAATAAACACACTAACATACTAGCATATCTAAGCCTAGATATTAGGGGGAGTTTAATGAACAAATAATAATTTAAAACCTATTTAAAATGTAAAGAATAACAATCTTTACCTTTCTTGAGAGATCCAAATGATTTCTTTATTTGGCTTGCTCAAATTATGCATAAGAAGTCTTTATCAATGACATATGACTAACATCATCTCCTCTATGCACCATTATTGAATGTTTGGCTTGGTTTATGTCTTGTATCAATTTCAACGTTATAACACTAGGCTTTCGCTTCATGAATCTATTCCTACATTATAACTCTACTTTGATTGAGCTTCTAAATGAATAGCTCTAGGCTTGCTTTTATAGGCTTTAAAATCCCTTAGAATGGGTGAAATCTAACCATGATTGAGTTTATTAACATTGGCTGAGTTTGGCATATTCCTAAGATATTTTTTTAGATATTTTTCAAAAGTGACAACTCACAACAATGGTTGAGTTTATTAACTTTTGTTGAGTTTGGCATATTCCTAGGATATTATTTTAGATATTTTTCAAAAGTGACAACTCAAATAGGTAAGATGATCTTGAATTTCCATTTTAGTAATTGATTTAATTGATTTATTAGCTCATGGGTGAACTAAATTAAGATTTAAAATTGATTTAACTTGTTAATTGATTTTGATTAGGGTGTGCAAGTTAATTAATTCTTTTTAGGTATTTACTCATTTATTTGATTTTGATTAATTCAATGTGTGTATTTACCTTGTTTAATTGATTTAATAGTCTAAATTTATTTATCGCAAGGTTATGAAGCCAAATTTTAGACTAATAGAAATTCTTGAGCTAGATATTCAATGATTGGCAAGAATTGGTCTATAATCAGATAAGAAGCCATTGGTGGCCAAATTTAGGTGTCTATATTTTTCCCCTATTTGGGATGATGTTGTAAGCTATAAGCATAGTAACATCTTTTCAAAGAATAAAAAGGTTTTTTATGCTTATGACTATAATGGTAATGATTTAACTATAGCTGCTCCTTTGAGGGAGTGGTTGGCAAATGGGTCGACAAATGGTACCTTGAAAGAAAGAAGCAAAATGAGGAGACCAAACAAATGAAGATGATGGGATGACAACACAATGATTTACCCAAAATTGGGTAAAATCATTGAGAAATGCAAGTGGAATGGTGTACAATGGTTTACCCTGGAATGGTGTACAATGGTTTACCCAAAAATGGTTATAATCATTGTACCCCAATTATGATAACTTGGTATGATAACACAATGGTTTGCCCTAGCAAGTGATATAATCATTGAGAATATTCAGCTACCTTAATTAGGATAAACAAACAAGAAAGTAAGATTGGTGATAACATAATGATTTGCCTTAATAGGTGATATAATCATTGAGAATGCATGTGGGATGGTGTATAGTGTTGATGAAGTATACCCTGATTATGAAAACATGATTGATGAGTAGGGAGATGCTCATTTAAACTAACAAATGTGGAAATTATTTTGCTACTTAATTACTCTATTTTAGATATGATTGGATTTTTTATTAGGATTGTTGCTGATGTCAATATCTAGGAGATGGTGATGATACATTAATGTTTTAGACTTATCAAAGATGATTTTTACTATATAATTTGATGGTAGGCCTCATGATAGGATAACATGGGGGCTTGGCCAAAATATTCATAAGGATTGACTCCTAATATCTGATACTCAATGAAAAATAATTAAATTGATGATAAAAACCATGATGATAATGTAAATGTTTGAATATGGATAGATTTAATAATAATGTGCAAGGAATTACCCAATAAACACACATAGACTGAATCATGACCACAGTGCTAAAAATAAACAAATAGGCACACAAAAAAAATAAAAAATAGACAAACAAAGAAAAAAAATAAGACAAATAAACAAATAATACATAAATAGACCAATAACTTGAAATTAAAAAACAAATAGAAACCTCAAAAATAAAAAAGCAAAAAAAAACATCCTAATAATGACTTTGCCCCAATAAGGTAGATTGAGGATAACTAACTAAGCTTAGACAAGAAAAATGTTTTTGGATTTTGAAATATTTGAAATATTTTTGGCATTTTTAGATATCTCAACTCGTTAGAGAATTACAAGATACCTACTTGAAAAATTGCAAGAGTGTTTCACTTAGGTTGCTCATAAAATAATGAGAGTGTATGGAAAGGGGGATTGAGGTAACATCAACATGAATTGAGCATAACATATGTAGTCCCAAAATGACCTCAAGTCATATTAATTCTATCCACACAAAAGGTGAGGAAAAACCAACTAGGTCCCAACAAGTTCTTAAATCTTGCAAATGGCTAATCAAATAAAAATAATAATGACAAGGTGATGCGGCAATGCATGATAAACAAATGTTACCCATAGTTTTTTCATAGGTAGTTATAATTAGTATTAAGATTGGTGAACACTAATTTTCCCCAACAAGTGATATAATTAGGCTCACATAAACAAACTTGATAGAAGATGAAAAATGAAATATATCTTGCTTGATCAACTGTCACACTACTTTCATAGACTATCATTGTAAACATGAATTTGATTGATTATTGAAATTTGATCATAATCCCTTCACAAAAAGTGTGGGAAGAACCAAAGTAACCAAGATCAAAATAGGATTGGATAGGATGACTAAAAACATGATTTGGTCAAGATAGGAATGGTATGGTAAAATGGAATGGTCTAGTTGGAATGTCAAAATGAGAGGATAATGATTGGTTATGATAATTATTGGTGTGATAGGTTGGATATAATGATAGGAGGGTTTCCCCCAAGTGATAATTTTAATGATTAAGATATGCAACAAGACAAAAGGAATGGAAATTTGATATGATATGGTACATGTTTGGTTCTAGCCTGGGTATGATAAATGATTCTATTGTTCCTGATAAAGTAGAGATGCACATCTTGATCAAAAAATGATATAAATAAAATAATTAATCATGTTAATTACTACCCCACACCTCTTCTAAATAACTACTCTATCAATAATTGGCTACAGATTTAGTTGTCCAAAATTCTTTTGTGATCTTCATTGGTCATTGATTTTGAGTCCTTCAAGTGCTGAGATAAGATATCATTTTAGTATCTATAAAGAAATGTGTGACCATGGATGGTAAATATGTATAAATTTTGGTTGATACATTTTTTTGGAAAATGTAATGATGGAGGATAATAGATGAGAAACAAATGAAGATCAAAATTTTTAGGCACACAATGTTGTTGATTCTAGATTCAACACATTTTTGGATGTGGTTGGGTTGAAGACTTGTTCTCTCAGTAGGACCACTAGATTCTTCTATTGTTTGGGCCTAAGAGTAGCTACCATCTAATTAGGTAGTAGTGTGGAAGCTATTTTGATTTTATCTTTGATAATGTCTTCATTAAGTAGTAAAGAACTTTTGTGCTTAGCTATTGGCACCTTGTAGAGGTTTCTACCAATGAAGTTGTATTGATTGTCCTATAGTTCCTACAAGAATTTTTCACTAAGTAACATGTAATTTTGAATTTTATTGTCCTCCAGATACTCCAAAAAGGTTTCTCTAGAAGATGTTAAGTTTTGACTTTGATTGTGCCTTGGCACCTTCAAAAAGGTTTCACTAAGAGATTTTTCTTCTAATATGTGATTTTGATATTGGCCTCCTTGATTTTATTCATCTGATAACTCACCATAGATGTAATTCAACAAGGTATTATTATATTGGTTCTAATTGACACTTGTGGGATATGAAATGTCAGTGACATGGCTATGATAGTTGGTGGTAATGGTATGTGGAATGGGAGGAGGCTACATAATTATTGTAGAAGATATTAGGATAACTTATGTCAATGCTGAAGTAATCATCCTCAAAAACCATGGAAGGATTAAAAATGTATTCATATTGATCTACTAGGAATGCATAACCAATGCTATAAAATTCATGAACATATTCTATATCTGGATCTGAGTCAGACTCAATGGAGTCTAGATTTAAGGTCAATATTGATGTTAATTCTACTTTTGATGCTAAATTTGATGTCAATTCAAGAGTAGAACCTGAATATAAATCTGATTCTTCATTTGATGGGTATTATATTATAATGATGTATTGTTGAATATTTGGTATTGGACAAGTAATAACCTATGATAGCATAACAGGCCCCATAAAGACTAGTTTGTCATAGTGAGACTCTTCTAAGATGGTAAAAAGGTCAAGATACAAATCCTTAGAGAATGGCTTATCAATATGAGGCTCTTAGAAAATAAGCATATGATCAAGGTAATGATTTTCCCAAAGGTAGTTATAATCATTAAGAAGTGACTCAATAAAGACTAGCTCATCATAATGAGACTCCTCGACAATAGATATAAGATTAAAAGGTGATTCATCATAGATTGACTTATCATAAATGGTTTATTCAACAAAAACATCTTAGATTGGTTTGTTCTTTTGGACTTGTTTTCCAATGAGTTGGAAAATACCAATTTTTATCACAACTTGGTCTTCAAATGATTGGCTTAGTTGGGTAGGTACTAATTGGATTAGTTTAGGTTTTAGTTGGATTAATTACGGTTTTGGTTGGATTAGTTAGGGTTTTGGTTAGATGATGGGATAATATTAAATGATTAGATGGGGTTTAGGTTGAATGATTGTTTGGGATCATAATTGGATTGGTTGATATTTAGGTTGAATTGATTGGCATTTTCTAAAGTGGGGAATGATAATCACTAGATGAAGAATGTTTGGTGGTTGGATAATGGGTGGGAATTATGGAGCTTGATTTCTCACACAATCAAAAGGATGAGGTATTATAATATAAATGGTAGGGTATCATGGAGATTTATTTCTCACATAAGCCAAAGCATCTAAGTCCACCTCATAAACCATATCATCCCAATCAGGGTCTTGAGTTGGATTGTAAATCAACTATTATATTTAGTCCCTAAATGGATTATTGTAATGAGGGTATGAATTTGTCTCACAATCATATTTATCATAAATATATACACCTAATTCCTTCTCACAAACCATATCTTTCTATTTGAGGTCTTGACTTTGGTCTTCAATTTGATCTATGCAAGGTGGTAAAATTCTATCTCACAAACCATATTATCATCAAATGGATCTTGAATAAAGCCATTTTGTGTGGCCATTCTATCATAGTTTGGATTATACATGACTCCACCATAAGTGTAGCTAGACATATCCACATTAATAAATAAAGCTCTAAAAACAAAAAGGCTTAGAGTTCTTTGAACTCTAAAAAACTATGTCCAAAGGACAAAGGGTTCAAATGTGATCTAACTTGGTTAAATGGGTAGAGTTGTATATCCAACATGGTTTGAAAATGAAGTTGTATCCCCAAAATGGTTTATGATAGAACTCAACATAAAATAGTATAAATTCAAATATCTAATGTCAAATGTCATACACACAAAAGGTCAAGCATCTAAATAAAACCAACATGTCAAAGTCTAGGCCAAAGTTTTCCAAACAAGGTCTAAACTAGGAAAGGGAAAAGTTGAGTTGTTAGGGCTTTCATCCAAAAATAGAGTCAAAATCTAAGCTCAAATAAACATGATTTGCTAATAATTTTAGCCAAACATTATCAAAATCTATATTTGAAATAAAGGCTAATGTGATTTGATTTAATCTAACAAGGTTAGAACAACATTGACATAGACCTGACACATGGAATCAAACATAAACTTGATCAGTTGGTATAAGCCATAAGGCAAAAGACACCTTGATAAAAGATTATGTTTTCTCAAATAAAATTATAAACAATGATGAGGATTGGATGAATGAACAAACAAGTGATATTTTTAAAATTTGGGCAATCAATTAACCTAAGTTATGCAACCCAGAAGAGAAAGATTTATTGAATTAAAAATCAATAAAAATTGGCCTAAATAAAAATCAATCAATGTTTGAATTAAAAATTGTAAAGGTTAATGAAAACTCAATGGCCAAAAACTATTATTGGAATAAATAATGTAGATAAGATTGGACAGCATGATGGTGTATGAATAAGGTCCAAATGGCATACGTGACATGGTTTGGTCTATTTAAAATAATAGTTTTTGATATAAGGTCAAATAGGTATTGAAATACAATGAGAAACCTAATGGTGTAAGCATGCTCTAATGATGTGATTAATGTTATGTTTTAAAGAGTCAAAGGTTCAAACTTGATAATGATGTGAGTAGCATAACGGTACCCATTTCAAACAAGTAACACACATAAACAAGTTTAGCAAAAATTATAAGACACAACTATGGTGTAAAATGGCAAGCATAACACTTCTTCGATCAAGGAGTAATGTATAAACAAACTATATTTTGACATGGTTAAAATTAAAAAAACATAATTTTTAGTCTCAATACATACCAAGTAAAAATTACCAAAATACACTAATTATAATCATCCAAATCCTAGCAAGGGTATGTCAATATGGAGTCAACTAAACTAATTGTTTTGTGAATATTCTATATGGATCAATTACACAATGAATTTCACACTAAATGATTCAAAATAAATGTACTTTAATTGTGTGTCTGTGACACTTGACTTGTTGTAAAAAGGTCTTGCCCTTTTTGAAACCACTACATCTGTCACTTGCTCAGTGTAGTGTGATGCCCAATGTGTAGATACTGCCCATGTGAAACTCTAACATTAGAATGTGGTTTAACCATCCAAACCTCTGATCCTAGTGGGAGTGATTGAACTCAGTGCTAGAAGATGAAACCCCGAGTCAAATCTTCTCTAAAAAAATCATGGGAGGTAATGAAGTCTCCCTCACAAGCTAAGATGCATGAAATAAATGACACAATAGAAAGACTTTATGGTTACCTCAAGATCACCTAATAATATTGTGATTTTTTTAGGAGGGATTTAAAAAACATTCATTCCATGCCTTGGACTAGGCTCAAAGTGTGATGAGATGGCACTTTTGATCCCAAAAGTTCCCTAAATGGGATGAATGGGAGAGTATACATGCATGTCTCTTTTCACAAAAACACACAATCAATAAGAAAGTTTGTAAATAATTGAAGTTTATTTCATTTCAATAAATTTAAAGTTTTTAATTAGATTCATTACTATCCCCTTGGATTTAAGAAGTGGAAATGGAAATAATTACAAACCACTCAAAAATAAGTTGGCACTTTTGATCCTAAAAGTTCCCTAAAGGGGATGGATGGAAGAGCATATGCACACAACTCCCTATTTACTCAAAAAATATTAGAATAAAAAAATAAAGAAAACAAATTTCAAAAAAGTTTGAAATGTATTATATTTTATAGCAATAAATTAAATGTGTGGTGGTGTTCTTTTAGCCCCTTGGCTTTAAGTTGTGAACTTTGAAAGAAACCACAAAAACTTAACCAATAAAACACCCTAAAAAGTTTATTTAAAGACCAAAATGAAGGATTCCTATTTTTTTATATACATCCAAATTAAGTGTGAAAATACTAATTTATATTTAAATGGTTTTCTCCAAATAGGTCCTGTAAAGAAATGGTCACAACTTCATTTAGTCTTGAAGTTTATTTATCAAATGAGACAAGCAACTTTGAAGGGTTAAATCTGTTGACCTAAAGGCAAAACCACAAAAAATAAAACATGTTACATTAGTCAAAGGTTATAAAAAATTAAAATAAAAAACTATATATTTTTAAAAATAAATCTATGAAACATGCAAACAAGTTAGAAGGTAAAAAGGTAAGAAAACCGAACACAAAAATAATAATAAAAACTATAGTCAATAATTTAGCCATAAATTTATAAATATACATCCATTTGTCACAAAAACATTGGATGTTATTTATAGGTCTAGGTCATACCTCTATAATAAATTTTAGGTCAAAAATATAAATAACAAAAAAGTTATTAGCCATATACTAACTATTTTTACCAGAAAATTAAAAAATAGAAAGTGACAGTCACTAAAAAGCCGTAACTTCTAAAATATAAATAATTTTTTTATGAAATTTTTATATAATATCTATGAAATATTAAATATATTGATATAAAAATTTATTCTAAAATATTTATTAAATAAAAAGTTATGAATTATTTATTGATCATTTTTACTCAAAGAAAAAACAATAAAAAAAGAATTAACACTATGAAATACAATAAAGTTTGTGGGTTGTGATCTCATGAAGATTGTCCCACTAGGCATGCCATTTGTGATAAATAAATTTGAAAAAGAGAGGATGTTAGATTAATTTTTAGTCCATAAAAATATGAAATCAACACACTAACATAATAACATCTCTAAGCCTAGATCTTAGGGGGAGTTTAATGAACAAACAACAATTGAAAACTCAACTAAAATGCAAAGAACAAAAATCTTTACCTTCATTGATATCTCCAAATTATTTATTAATTTTGCATTCTCAAATTATACATAATAATTTTTCATCAATGACATATGGCTAACATCATCTCCTATATGCACGATTATTGAATGTTTGGCTTGATTGATGGCTTGGCTCAATTTCAACATTATAACACTAGGATTTTAGCTTCATGAATCTATTGTTGTATTATAAATCTACATTGATTAAGATCCTAAATTAAGATCTCTAGGCTTGATTTTATAGGCTTTCAAATCCCTTGAAATGTGTTAAATATGACCATGGTTGAGTTTAGCATATTCTTAGGATATTTTTTTAGATATTTTCTAAAAGTGACAACTCAAAACCATGGTTGAGTTTATTAACTTTAGTTGAGTTTGGAATATTCCTACAAAATTCTTTTATATGTTTTTGAAAAGTGACAACTCACAAAGGTAAGATGCTCTTGAATTTCCTTTTTAGTAATTGATTTATTAGCTCAGAGGTGAACTCAATTATGATTTGAAATTGATTTAACTTGATAATTGATTTTGATTAAGTTGTGATAGTTAATTAATTATTTTTAGGCATTTGGTCATTTATTTGATTTTGATTAATTCAATGTGTATTTACCTTTTTTAATTGATTTAATAGGTTGAGTTGATTTGACGCAAGGTTATGAAGCCAAATTTTATACTAATAGAAATTCTTAGGTTAGATATTTAATGATTGGTAAGAATTGGTCTGAAGTTAGATATGAAGCCATTGGTGGCCAAATTTAAGTGTGTACACCTCCAATCAATCAGGACTATGTAATAACCCTAACTAGGTCTTATGCTTTCATATTCATTACATTAATAATAAATAAATCAAAATTATGATCTAGTGCTCATCAAATATTGTGGCACAAAGTGTGGATGATAAACATAAAATTAAACATGCATAAGATAATCATAATTAAGCTATGTATAGGTAATACCTTAATGTATGGAGAGATCAATATATTTAAAAGAGGAGAAAATTTAGAGATACTTATTTTGAAGACAAACCCATTGAGAATAAATCTCTCCCTTGGCCAAAGTTGCTTCACAAGTGGTTGTTGTGGTTCGTAAAGATCACTAAGAAAGGTCAAATCATCAAAGACTTCTCCATGAGAAAAGATTATTTTCCAAGTAGAAGCACTAGAATAAGACTTCTCAATTAGAATGGTGGAAGAGAAGATCATAAATAAGAGAAGATGAATAATTAACTCATGATGTCTATCTAAGAATGGTAAAATGGATGTGTTTATATAAGTGGATCAAACCCTAATCCTTTGTAAATTGACAAGGTCAACCAATCAACCTAATATCATTATTGAAAAAAATAAATTAGGTCATGGACTAGGTCATCTAGGGGCTGACCTAGACCATAATAAGTTTTATCAAAACGAATATAAGGTCAATGGGATCGAATATGTAACATAAACTATCAAAAAGGGTTTTAGGTTAGGGAAGGTACAATTAATGTGGTAAATGACTAGAGGAGGGTGAAAAATAGGAGGCCAAGATGAGGGTGATGTTTTTAGGAGTTATTTGGATTGATAGCAAGTGGTAATAAGGGAAAACAATCCTATGAAGAACCAATGGTATTTCCACCCCTTTCTTAGTGCACATGTTAAGGCATGCACTCAAAGATATTGAGACTCGATGGGTTTTTTCAATATATAAAGCATAAATAATTGATAAAGTTTGAAAATATTATGTATATACATATTCCTCACATGATTCTCATCATGTGTCACTTGGGTGCAATAGGGGATGGTGCTTCGAGAAAAAACATAGTAAGACACAATGTTGAAGATAAAAAATTTATAGTATTTAAAATTATAATATAACTAAAATTAAATGATGTAAAGGTAAATAATTGAAAATTAAAATGTAATCCATGCCTTAACTTATCTTTATTGATATATGGTTGTCTATTGGTTTTGTAGTTTTGATCATGGAGGGTACAAAGATTGATTTTGACAAACCCAAGGGTAAAAAACTAAAGAGAAAAAACAAATAAATGAAGGAAATCCAAGTTAAATGGTGCTATGTTGATGGGATGTACATAGAAATTAGGCAATTTAGGGTGATAATTATTATGTTATACCAAATGACCAATTCAAAAATTTTAGAGTTAATTGGGTAATTAAAAATCTAAGGATACTAAAGATTGAAGAACTCAAACAAGTAAATATTAAGTAAGAAAGGAAAACTAACCAATTCAAAACAATGATAGATGTCAAAAATTATGGTAATAAAACATTAATGTGAAAGTAATAAAAATCCTTAATTAAATAAAGATGGGAAAGAAAAATTGTAAAATAGCATTAGTGAGTGTGTCGTAACAATCCTGACTCAATTATCAATGTAAAAAGTTACATAAAAGGGAAAATAACATTAGTGAGGGAGAAGTAAAAATCCAATACCAATACATAATGGAAAATAACATCAAATTATAAATGGACTTATGTGTTCACAAAAGGGTGGTACAACAATAATAAATGGTTAAATAAATCAAAGTATATATAGATATGTAAATATGTGGTATAAATAAAGGAATCCATAGTTTCTAAATAATATTATTTTGTTTGAAAGATAAATAAAATTGAAACAAAGTAGTGCTAGCATGTTTGGAAGATGTGGAGAAGAAAGAATATAGAATAAGGTAAAAATAATTAGAACCATGCATTCTTGTCAAAGGGGAAAATTAAATGGGTAGAGGGGAAAATGAATGAAAAACCAAGGTAGAGGAACTCTTTATCTAAGTCAAGACACTCAAATTAGGTTTTTAAAAACAATAATATTTTCAAATTTAAGGACTCTTAATAGCTTATCTTAGCCACACATAGGTCAATAAACAAAATATGTAGATCATCCCATGAAGGCTATATGCATGAAAATTAAAATGGACCCACCTTCCCACAATGTGTTCCCTATTCTTCAAGACCCCTTATAGAGTCATTGGTATACTATGAATATTAGGTAATTGTATGAGAAATTAGGTATCACCATAGAGTTTGTTGAATTATCCTATTCTAATCTACTAGCCTACCATACCCCAATGGACCTTATCTCTATTGTGAATCGAACTATGGAGTTTGAGCTTCAATTGGAGATAGGATATGTGATTTGAATCATCTCTTTTGGTATGATTTTAAATTTTAAATTTTTTATGTTATTTTTTGTATATCATTACCTTTTATTTCAAATGATTTGGATTTTAACTTTCTTGATGGCTTTTTATATTTCTCCTCCATAAGGATTCAGAAAACCAAACATGGGTGTGAAACATGACGTAAATTTTAATACATGGGGCTTGGTTACCAAGAAAGAGATTTTATAGAGTATGGTATATAAGAGTCTTGTAAATTTAAGTGAAATAAAAGCTCTATCTTGAATTTGGCCTTGTTTTATCCAATTATGAAGTGAAAGGAAAGGAAATGAAGATGAGTGAAACATGAAATAATTTGAATCACTTCAAAGTAAAAAAAAGTGACAAAGGGTGAAAAAGGGATAAAATGATAATAGAGTGTGATTACTTATCATAATAATGAGGGAAATGTAGAAAAACATGATAACATAGTTTGTTATTCAAATGTTATCTATAAAAGAAGAAAAATCTAAAGATGAGAATAAAGATAAAAAATTATAACCATGGAAAAACACATTCCAAACAAGGAGTGAAAATATGGTGATTTAATGAAGAAGGCCAAGTCCTATCCATGGTCTTACATTGAAACTCAGAAAATAGAAACCCAAGGGGTGACAAAAAGCATGTGAAAATTAAATAAGATAAAGATGGATTTGTGAGGAAGGTCAGGCCCTATCCATGGTCTTACACTACGACTCACAAAATAGAAACCCAAAGGGTGTCAAAAAGTGTGTAAAAAGTATGAAAATAAAGAGAAGGAAATCATTAGGAAGATTAGGTCCTATACATGGTTTTACAGTATAACTCATGACAATACGGGAAACTAAAGACCAAACGGAAGGACTAAGGTTTGTGAAAATATAGAACTATAATAGAGGGTGAGACCCATGTAAGTATCCTATAAAAAGTGTTAGATAGATACATGATAGAAATCATGGCAAGAAGGGAATGATCTAGGAGAAATATTTCTTGAGAAATTATGCATTGGTGGGCTCTTTGAAAATATGTCCTTCATTAGTTTGAGGGTAATAGGTACTTAGACCAATCATATTTTTGACTAAATAAGGGGCCTACCATTTTTGGGCATATTTACATTCTTTTTCAAGAGTGTAGTCCAATTTAAGGATAATATCACCAAAATTAAACATGAAAACTTTAAATTATTTGTTATGTTTTTTGGAAATATGGGCCTTGTAGTGACAATTATGTTGCAAAGCAAAAATATGGTGTTCATTAAGGAGATAAAGAGAATCAAGGTGATATTTTCATAATTCTTCATCAGGTATGATACCATTAAGAGATATATAGAGAGAAGGAAGCTCAAATTCTAATGGGAGGACTGATTTAGAACCATAGACTAAATCAAATGGTATTGCCCTAGTGGTAGTGCATATGCTAGTGTGATAAATCAAAAGAGAAGGATAAAGATGAAGATGCCAATCCATCTAGGTATCATGAATTATATTTTGGAGAATTTTATTAAGAATTTATTTTATAGCCTCAACTTGGCCATTGCATTACAAATGATAGGGTGTGGAAAATTTGTGATTTATTTTAAATTTAGCAAAGAGTAATTTGGCATATTTATTTTTTAAGTTTTCACCATTATCTAAAATTATAGTATGATGGAAAAAAACTAGAAAATGATTTTATTTAGGATAAATTAGGATATGCTGGTAACGATGACAATAATGAGGGGCATAGCTTTAACCCATTTGGTAAAATATTTTGTGGCTATGATAATAAATACATGACCATTATGATATAAAGTTAATTTTCATATTATATATAATCCCCACATGGGAAATGGTCAAGGATATTATATATTTTGAATCTTGTCTAGAGGTGCATGAATTAGATCATGATGGAGTTGGCAAGCAGTACACTTTTTATGAAATTCAATTGCATATTTATCAAGAGTGGGCTAAAATTATCCCATACATAAGAATTTTTAGGTTGTAACATGTCCACTAAAATGGCCACCGTAAATTCCCCCATGTTCTTGTGAAATAAGAGGAGGAACCTCTTATTTCATAACAAAGTGGAGCAAGGTACACATGGTAAATTTTAGTGGCCTATATAGAAATTAACTTGGGTGTTTTTTAGAAAATATCTAAGTGTGTTTTTTAAAGATTGAAGAAAGTTAATAGATGATGTTTAGGTGAGAAGGTGAATGGAAATGTGAATCATAACGGGCTGAAGAATCCATAAGGATGTGACTGTATACAAAACCTACAAACCCTTCTTTCATCCCTTTCCTACTACTAAAAGTTTCCATTATGATTATATGGGTGGATGTCTTTTTACATATAATGGTAAATAATATCATATTGATATTTGATGACGTGGATAAATATATTTATATGTATGAAATTTATTTTAAATAGTAAGCAAATTGATCTAGAAAAATAACTTATACCTATATAATTTAGGTGAATCCACTTTGTTCACCACCCCCAAAAATTGCCAAATATAAATTTATAAAAGCAAAATATTCATGAATTAATGAAAAATAGACACTAAAATTTATCTTTAAGGTACCTTTAGCATTATGATAATATAATATGTTATATCATAATATATACATAAAACCTTATTTGTGAATGCAAGTTTTTTCACTAGAATTGAGGTTTGGAGGACAAGTTTAGTGTTCAATAAATTGAATGATATCTTTGTACCATGGGCTTTATCAAATGGTGATGAACTAAATGTGGTAGATGAGTGAATATTGTCATTGAATAAAAGATGTGGATTTTTTTATTTAGATAAGAAAAGTGGGATCAACAAGAACTTGGTGTAGATGAAAAAGAGATGTTGAAGAAGAAAAAGAATTGATAATAGAATTTTTACCTCAAAGGATATGCTTGATGGTAAAATAAGTGAAATATTTGGAAAGGGTAGTTGTGATTTGATGATAAAAAATGAGATTCTCACTTTTTAATTAATAATCACTATTGACTTGGTGGAAAATGAGTTTGGATTCACCTAAAGCATGCATATATGTGATATCTAGATCAAGGGATACTTTTGTTCTCTTCTATTTTGTTAGTGAAATTGAATGTGAGGTGAAATGACAATAGGTTAATTTTTCCATGAGGGATTGTAAGGATAAAACATACCCCAAATCCTTGAAGACATTTAGTGAAATCAAAATGAAGGGTCCAAGTATCTTCAAGTAAATTAAGATTAAATTTAGAAATTTCTTCAATAACAAATATTTTTTGAGTAGTATAAGGGAAGATATAGGAATCTTCAAGATTAATTTATTCAAAATTAGAATTGTAGTTATGGAAGTAATATTTAAGATATATGGTTTTGTTGAAACCTTTAATGTATATAATTGTCATCAAAAAGACTATTTTGAAGGTGATCAATAATAGCCACAAGAGCTATGTCAAGTTTATTAGCAATGATTTTTCTTTTGAAATTTTTTTGTGTAATAATTCAAAGATCAAATTCCATGAGAAGGACCATCCACTTGCCAATTTTATCTCCAAGAAGAAAGTCTTTGGAGAAGAAGTGATGAATGGGATAAAAATTAATGATAATGTAAGTACTTTGGTAAAGCATATAATGTTGAATTTTTTTAGTGGAAAAATATATGGTGAGGTAATCATGTTCAAATTTTGTATAATGTTTCTCATAATCCATGAAGCCTCAGTTGATATAGTAGATGGCATAGTCCCTTCTAGTATCATCTTATTGGATAAGCATTACCCCAAATAATATGGGTGTCAAAGAGGTATCCAAGATAAATAGTTGATCATTTGAAGGGTTATGAGGAGTAGGTGGGTGAAGCAATGATTCTTTCATATTATCAAATTCTTTTTGATAGGGATCTATACATTATAAGGCATTACCTTTCTTAATAAGAGAATTGACTAAATAGATATGGTAAGCCATTTTGTTAATGAATCATCTATTTACCCCATGTTTACCAAGGTAAGTGTGAATGTCTAAAATAGATCAAGGAATGGGCATGCTGATGATAGTGTGGATCTTGGTAGGATTAACATCAATGTTGCAAAGGGAGACTCAGAATCCTAAAAATTTTCTAGATGTGACATCAAAAACATGTTTGTAAGGATTTAGTATAAATTTATATTTAAGATGTAGTCTAAGATAATGGTGAGAATAGATAGATGAGTTTTACAACATTTGTATTTATTAATGAGGTCATCCACATAGGTTTATATAATTTTGTCAATAAGATCATGAAAGATGTGAGTCATTTCCCATTGATAGGTAGCTCTAGCACTTTTGAGACCAAAATTCATTTTAACATAGTAATAAGTGCCCCATTCCATGGTGAAAGTTTTCTTATATTAGTCTTTTATGGAAATGCAAATTTGGTTATAACCTAAAAAAACCATTCATAAGAGATAACATTTCATAACCATCAATGGAATCAATAATGACATTGAAATAAGGTAGAGGAAAATTATCCTTAGTAAAAATAAGATTAAGATTAAAAAATTCAATGCAAATGAAAATGACCATGGTGACCTTATTCTAACCAATGACTATGTTATAAATCCATTTGGAATATTATATGGGTTTGATAAACTTATCATCAAGATAATTGATAATTTCTTTATGGCATTAGGTGTAAATTTCTATTTATTTTGGTGCACAACTTTAAAATTGGAGTAAGTAATAATATTGTGCACCATGATGCTAGGGTCAATACTAGGCATGTTCTCATTGGATTAGGTAAAGATATAGTGATATTTATCAAAAAATAAGCTAAGTTTATCATGTTTAGTTGGTTTGAGTTTGTAAGATACTATAATTGGTTGATGGCATGATGGATTACCATATTCGATGTGATTAGTTTCTTAAATAAGCATAACATTTCCATCTTGGAAATGATTTAGTATATTAGGTAAAGAAGAAATTGGATTTTATTTAGGTTTGATGATAGCAATGAATTTTTTGAAATGAGGGGATTTGTTTTTGAAATTCTTGAGTTTTTTATGTTGCCAAGGAAGTTAAGGTTCTCAATCATGAAGTAATTCAAGAATGGCTTCATCACTAGGAAAATTGGGAAGAGGATCATAATACTCAATATCTACTTGGAGATAAAGAATTTGATTACCATGGTGATCATATTTAGAATGTATCTAATGTAGATATATAGCCTTGGCATGTCATGTAATCTCAGGGGTTGGGGGAGAAGATTGATCATAAGAGATTAGTGTGTCATTAACATCATTGACGGAGGAGGAATTGTAGGGAATGATTGGATCTATAGGTGGTATATAATTTTCAGGAATGTCTATATGTTTATAAGGTATGAGTTGATCTACCACCTAAGGAGTATTTATAAGTGGTGAGTTAATGGGAGGTACATGACCTTCAGGAGATAATTTAAAACTAGTAGAAGTTGTATGAACATCAAAATAGAAACCATGTATTTCAGCTAACATTTTTTGATAATGTTGAACATCAAGTCTTGGGATTAAGCTTGGGAAATGATGTAGCTAGCATCATAAGAAAGAGAAATTGTACATGATTGATATTTGGGATGAATTTCATAATGATAATTTCCTACATTACTAAATTTTCATGGATACATGATTAAAAGATCCTATAATAATTTAGACACTCTAAAATCATTGCATGTGAAGTCATCTTTTGGGTAAGAAGAGTCTTAAGCATTGCATGGAGGGGGAATCAGTGATCTCATTAATGATATGAATAGTGAAATCATGAGGTAATCAAGAAGGAAGAAGCCACTCCTAGATATAAGGAGGTAGCTTAGTGGTATTGCAAGTATGTTACAAGTCATTACATTCATCATTATCTAAATCAACAAGAATGACCTATAAGTCTGGATTAATGTTGATAAATTTAGGTAAGGGAACATTATTGATTGTTGGAATGGTAAGAATGTGTTATTGAGATTTAATATTAGTAAGTTTAATACTCTAAGGGTTGGGATTAGCCTCATGTTTATACCTTTTTTTGGTATGCAATAACTTGATTCATTGGCTACTGGAAGAGACGATGGCCTTCATTCTATAAGTCCAGGGTCAACCTAGGAGTATGTTGTAAGATAGGGGAAAATAAAGGACCATAATTTTAGTTCAAATAAACTAAGTTTTGATTTTAAGGGGAATCCAAATAAAACAAATTGGATTTTGATTAGTTTGATCAAATCTATGATAGGTTAGGTGAATTTTCTTTTGTTGGATGAGCCATAAAGATGCCACATCAATATTGACCCTTAGTCAACTAAAACATTATGAATAAGGTTAGTATTAATGAATATTTTAATGAATAGGGGTGGATCATTGATGCAAAAAAGGACCTCTTAATTAATCATGTCTTCTTCAAGAGATTCAATGGTATTCATGTTGGTAGGTTGAGTTTCAATGAGGGTGGCTCATCATCTATAAAAGATGGATCTTCAATTTATTATAATTTTTGCATGAGGAAATTTTGATGATAAGGGGAGGTGTGAACTAAATCCATAAGGGGAATCTTGCAAGGCATGGATTTTATCTCTTCTACAAATTTCCAATGGGATTTGGAAGAAGAACTAGTGCAAGATTTAGAAGGGAAGCTAGATTTTAAAGGAATGGAAGTGGTTGGGGTTAGAAAGGAGATTGTTCCTCATTAGCTTCCAATTATGGGTGAGAGGTTGTATTATATCTGAGAATTTTATCTTGTAGAGAAGGTTTTTTAGGTATGATGACAAAATCTTTATGATCTAGTTTACCATGATAGTTAGCCTTACCTATGTTTTACATATTGAAAATTATTTTAATATTGTTCACAATTGACATCAATGGAAAAACGTGTTTGGTAGTTTTTTGAGTGGTATATGCGGGAAAATAGTTTTGGTTATTAGAATAAGAAGATTTGGGATCTTATCATTTTTGAGAAGTGGTGTAGTACTCTTGGCAATGAAGTTAGATCATGTCTTTGTGATTAAAGGAATCATCAAGAATATAGGAGATAAAGAATTTGGTAAAACCTTCATAATTTATTAGAGAGTTGTTAGTGATGTAATGGATGTGTCATTTTGAGTGGATGAATACCCTTGATATTCTATGTGATAATGATAAAGAGTTCAATGTGCATGTTCTAGTATGCTTGAAGGAGGCTCCATTCATCTTCAATATTGACATGGCTAGAAATGTTCAAGGATGAGTATGGAGTATTGAGCATGTGAAAGAGGTGTCATAAGAAGTGTTATATTGTCTTAGTGTTTGTTTAGATGAGTGTATTTCATTAGGTTGATCATAATTTTCATCTAGACACCTTGGGTCCAGTGATAGGAAATCTGAGTAGGTAGTTTGATTACATCACCATTGTCATAAGGGAAAGAGTCAAGGGGAGTTGTTCATATGGTTGTGATCACATTGGTACCTAATTTTTATGCACTGGATCTCAAGTCATGCATTTAAACATAGTCAAAGATATGAAGGTGCAAATTTGGTTTCTTAATCAGAATTAATTCTTTTCCCATACTTAGCCAAATTTACATATCACTAGAAAGAGCTGAGTAAGCATTTTTATGATGGAATATCTCACATATGTGTATGTCTCAAGAAAATTTTATCATATGGGTTTGTTAAATTTTTAGCCTAGTTTATTTATTCTAAATTTTAGATCATGAAATGAAGCACGTCAAAAGATGTGCATATGAAAAGTTAGGCTCATTTGTAGTTTGATTGTGTTTTCCCATACTTAGCCAATTTTGCAATGTGGAAAGAAGATTCGATTGATAATTTTGATGGTGTTATATCTTTCATGTGTGAAGGTGTTAAGATAAATTGATCATATAATTTTGTTTAGTTTTTATCATAATTAACTTACACTAAATTTGAGATCATGCATTAAAGTGCATCAAAAGATATGATTATTCAAAGTTCACCTCCCAAGTAGGTTTTTGACATAGTTATCTCTATGCCAAAAGATTTTGAGAAGGGTTTTTAATGGTGATATACCTCATACATGTGAAGGCTTCAGGTGTAGTGTGTCACATAATTTGATTATCCTATGTGAGGAGATAATTTAGTCAAAATTTGAGATCATACATCAAAGCATAGAAGAAGTTACTAAGGTTCAAAAATGTCTACTCAAGCATATTTAAAGGGTCCCCATACTTAGTCTTTTCTGCATAGGTTAAAGCTTGAGCAAGATCAATGATACACATTGGTCCAAGAAGTTAGGTTGAAATGAGATGAAGATAGGTGCATGATGTTTAAATATAGATCAAAGTTATAGGATAAAGATCCAATAGTGATCAATTGTTTGTAAAGGTTAATCAAATAGTGAGCATTGATAGTTAAAAACCTAACTAATCTATAGAGATAAACAAAGTGTGTTGAGTCAAAGATGTTAAGGTACACAAGATGAGATCAACTATAAGATGTTTAATGTTTGGATTTGAAAAATTGTGCATTAAAGTTTGAACAAGATCAATGGTGCAAGATTGATCCAAATATGAGAATACATGAGATTTGATCAAAGATTCTAAAGTTTAACTATGATTGTTTGAATTCAAATATTTGAATTTAACACAAAGAAAAAACTAGGGCTTTGTATTTTGTCCGTATCTTTCAATAAAAGTTGAATTTTCTATTTTTTTAAAATTAAAGTTGTATAATACTCTAAGGTGCATCTATAAATATATATTTGAAGATATGAAAGTGAGTATATTCAAATATATTAAGCCTATAAGTTTATTGTGTGTTTATGCTTATTTTACAAGTGACCTGAGAAGGATGTTTGAGATTGTGTTGATGTTGTTTCAATGTCTCATGATGAATTGGATATTGGGGAGTGTTTTAGACTCCATGAGGATGATATATGAGTATTTTGGAGGTGTGATAAATCTATCTTAAGTATGAACCATGATTAAGAAGTTGACTGTATATTCAATAATGGTGTTCCTTGTATAAGGTCTTTATTTGAGTTGTTTGGGAATACACATAGGTGAGATAAGATGATTGCGATAATATGAGAATGTAAGAGGGGACATAAGAATTGGACCCATGTATTTGAAAGTGTTCATGTCTTCTTTTTTTACTTGATGGTGTGCTAAATGGGTGAATAGGTCTCCATGAGACCTATAAGAGCTACAAGGGACTTATTAAAAGGTGCAACTACTTAAGGGCAACCCATAAATTATATGGCCAACCTATGAATATTATTTTGAGCCATATATTTATGATAGATATGCCTTAATTGATAAGGCATGCCTAATTTCCAACTAAAGTTTGATTATCAAGTATGCTCTATAAATAGTGAAATTCAATATAGTGATTTCTAGACTTTGTGTAAGAGAGTTGGGAGAGATTGGAAAGAGGATTATGTGTGAATTATGGAGCGAAGGAGGGATAGAGTACCCTAAGGATGAGTTAAATATTATAATATATTAAGGACTATTTGTATGACCTATAGGTCAAAATTCTATTGGTAGAATAGTGTTCTTGCAGATTGAGAGTGAGTGAAGGTGAAGAGTGATAAATAGAGGTCCATCATAAGGTGTTGTAGACATCAGTTGAGAGGTGGATGTGTTCATAGGTTTTTTTGTGTTATCTCAACATCTATGGTGGTTATAACCTCCTTGAAAGTTGAAACTTTCTAAAAATTCTAGTTATTGTTACAATTTAGCTAGATAGGTATGGAAACACCTTGTGGGATTATAGTCTCATTACATAGGGATTGTAGTTCCTTAATCATTTTTAGATGGTCAAAATTGGTTGTTTTTTAGTATTATAGTAGTCCAATTTTAGGTTCTAGTGGGTTTTATTCCCCAAGAGGATTTCCCACATATGTCTTGTGTTATGTTATTGATATTGCATAGTCTCTTTTTCTCATTGTTATGAATGATTTGTATGTTTCATGAATGCTTGTGGTAATTGATTAAGTGTTTGTAAAGATAAAAAATTAATTTGGATTATTGGGGATTACTAATTCACTCCCCCACCCTCTTAGTAATTTTACCTCTAATAATTGGTATCAAATCAGGTCCTTTGGTAAAGGCTTACTAGCTTAAAGGTGATCCAAGGTATAATGGCTAGTCATAATGTGCAAGGTGGTTTCTCTACTAAGCAAGAATTGATGTTCAATGGATCCAATTATGTGTTTTGAAGTGATAGGATGAATACATACATTATGTCCCTAAGGTTTGATGTATGGAAATATGTTGTGGATGGTTATGTTGTTCCTACTACTCCTCCATCTAGTGCTATAGACAAGAAGCTATTTGAGAATAATTCTAAGGAAATAAATGACATCACCTATGGTCTTAAAAAAAAAAGTTTACCAAATTAATTCATTACACATATAACAAGTAAATATGGGATACATTTAAGACTATTTTTTAAGGAGATTTAAAGGTTAAGTTGGTAAAGTTTTCGACTCACAAAAGGCAATTTGAAAGTCTCAAGATGAACACAAAAGATATTGTGGTATCCTTTCTACAAAGATTTGATGAGATTATGAACATCATCAGAGGTATTGGATAAAATAATGAATGGGATAATTTTGTTCAAGAGGTATTAAGGTCTCTATCCCCCAAGTTTCATCCAAAAGTATCTGCTATAGAAGAGAGTCATAACCTTACTCAATTGAAGATGAATCAATTGCATGACATGCTTACTGCCTATGAGATGAGGAAGAATGATGATATAACACCAAAGAGGGAATCAATTTTAAAGATTGAAATGAATACAAAGAAGAAGTTCCAAGGTAATAATTTCAAGGAGGATCACAATCTTGATATAGATGAGGATGAACTAATTTCTTTGATTTCAATAAAATTGAGAACAAGATTAGGCAAGTATAAAGTTAAGCTACCTCTCAAACGATTCAATTATGGTGAGATAGGACATTTTGATACCAAGTTCCCTCATAAGTATAATAAGGATGATGATGAATAACATGATCAAGGTCATGATGATGGAAAGAGATATTTTAGGTCTGATAAAATCAATAAGAGATTTAGAAGGTTTGATAACAAGAAGTATTTCAACGATAAAAAGAGTCTCTAGACCAAAGAATATTTTAGCTCATTACATGAGAGTGAAGATAGTGACTGAAATTTTGATCATGAAGATGATGGTATTATTGAGGATGAAGCCATGTTCATGGATGAGGAAGGAATTTTTTCACATTAGAAGGTGTCTACTTGGAGTGATTTTGATATGATGAAGATGAGGTGGACTGTGAGACTATTTTGATGAATGCTCTTGAAGAACTAAACATTGGGAGTAAGATAAATAACAATATTAAATATAAACTCAAGGACTATGAGGAGAAATTTAGTGTGTATGAGGCAAGATTGAATGAAGACACCAAGGAGCATGAAGACATGATCAAGCATCTCAATTGTCAATTGGAGATTCTATTTACAAGCCTAAAGCTAAAGAAGATGAATGTTCAAGGTATGTTTCTAAAAATGAATCTTTTAAATATAATTTAGGGAAGACATCTAGTAAGTTAAACTCATTTATGATATTTTAAAAGAGATCATGTGATATAGATAACATTCTCAGTGGTCAAAATAATGCTAGTGATAAAACTAGTCTTCAATATGAAGAACAAAAGAATGTTACTCAAGACAAGATAAAGACTAATATAGACTAGGATAATCATACTTTGAAGTCAAATCATCAGCTAAATAATGAAGGTGCTGGTAAAATTAAGACAAAAAATATCAAATAGTCAAATGGCATGATGTATGTAAGATTCAATGGTTACTATTACACATGTAATCAATTTGGTCATAGGGCTAGAGAATTCAAGAGACCTATTATACATGAGTTACATGAGACTATGATGGGGGTAACCAATCAAAAGGAGTGAGGAAAGTTAAGTGCTTCAACTATCTTGATGTGTGACAATTTTCAAACCATTATCCACATAAAATTACATATGGTGAGTCCTCTTCAAAAATGGGAGGTTGTTTTGTTTATCATAATAAAGGACATATGTCAAGTTTCTATCCAAACACATTAAGACAAACTATGTTTCCATTGAGTATGGTGTGATGAAATTTTGAATAGAGAGGTCACATTTCTAAATTCTATAAACAAAGGCCATCAAGTAAAAATGAGTTAAATTAGGCTCCTAATGTGTAAGGAAGAAGGCATGTTAACATATGGAATCCAAAGGTGAAAAGTGTTAGTCATGATGAGATTGTAAGTCCAAGTAATTTTTTTGCTATGTTGGAGAATTATTCAAAAGTTGAAGAGTACTGAGAGGTCTCATTATCTGATCATGTTGAGAGTGAAGAGATCAAGCTCAAAAAGAAGACCAAGGTGCTAGTTGAAGCTAGTCTTGAGGTATGTATGGATCCAAGTGAATTTGTTGTTATTATTGAGCATGTATCATGCAAATAACATCAATTGTTTTTGCCTAGTAAAGATATTCAAAAATATAAGGTAGATATTTCAAATGAAAAATTATTTAATGAATCTATTTTGTCTCTATGTATTGTCAATCTAATCATAGAAGAAAAGGACAATGTTGTAGTTGATGAGGTAGTTGTTTCTCCTAAGTTAAAGAAAAAGAATAAAAATAACTATAAGTATTAGATTACCAAGAAGGAGAAATAATATGATGAGTTATGGGAGACTCCTAGTTTCACACCATGGTAGATCATTGTGGTGTAGAGGAGGTCTCTGTCTATGCTTACTAAGAGACTCCTTTCAATGGAGAAGCAAGTTTGTGTGCTCAAGATGATGATGCCAATTAGAGAAGGTATTTGTTTAAGGGGAAAAAATAAGTTTATGAGCCTATTTTAGATGTTTTTTAAGGACATATAGTATAGTGTGTGTTGGGTGTCTCCAATTATGTAATAAGTTTTAGAAGTATGTGTTGACCAAAAGGAGGTTTATTGACTTTATTTTGAGATTCTAGGGTTTTGGGATATACTATAAAAATGGTTTCTCTTATGATTTGAGGTCTAATACTTATTAATATATTGAATGGGCCAAATGGGTGGTAAAATAAATATTCACATATAATTGGAGGTTTGTGGTTCTCAAGTTATTTAATTTTTTGTCATGTTGGAGGCTTAATTAGCTAGTATGTTTTAGAAGTAAGTATGTTTCAAAGGATGAACTTGGTGATTAAATTAGGTTTAATTGAGGGGGAATATAAGAGTTATCTATATTTTAAGTTTTAGGTCCTGAAGATGTGTCTACTAAAAATTACGAGCTCTAGAAATTTTAGGTAGGGTTACAAAGAGGCTAGACAGGCCTAGTTTGAAGAAGAGTGTTTTTTAATCAGTTTCTCCAAAATATAAAGGCATGTGTGTTTTAAAGTGAGTTATAAATTTCATTGATAACATGTTTAATATTTGGTGAATGGCATTAATTTCTATTAGTGGTCCTTGTGGGAGCTTGAGAGAGAAGACTAGTAAGCCTATATGTTGGTTCTTCATGGTGTGTGGAGATGTGAAGATGATTAGAAGGTGAAATTGATAAAAATTCTTAAGATAAGTAACTCTTAAATGTTTCTTGATGTGTTCCATTATATTTATGTGGTTTTGTCTATTCTTTCTTCATTGGTTGTAGTGATTAGTTGAAGAGAGTGTTGGCATGGAGCAAAAGGATGTTGTCAAGGCAAACAAAAGTAGGCTCAATGTAAGGGGGAGTTTGTATCATAATTATAAGATGTTCTTTTCCTATTTTTTAGAATTTTTAGGTCTTCAATATCAGTTGGTGCCCACTTTGTCATTGTGTCAAAGGGGGATAAATTTTATTTTGTGGGAGTACTTAAAGAGAGAGAAGGTGAGCTCTATATTTATATATATGATAGTTGTTGACATCAATGACAAAGGGGATATTATTAGAGAGTTTTTAGTGATGTCATGTAGGTTTCCTTATGAGTGGATTAAGAGCCTTGATAATATATGTGATAAGGATAAAGTGTGCATTGTGCATGTTATACTATGCTTGAAGGAGGCTTGGTTGATCTTCAATGTTGACATGGCTATAGATGTTCATGGATGAGTATGGAGTATTGAGCATGTGAAATAGGTCAAATAAGAAGTTTTATATGATTTGAGTACTTGTGTGCATGAGTTGATTTCATCAGGTTGATCATACTTTTCATCTAGATAGTTTGGGTCCAGTGGTATAAAATATGAGTAGGTAGTTTGATGACATTACCATTGCCACATGGGAATGAGTCAAATGGATTTGGTCATATGGTTATGATCACATTAGTCCATAGTTGTTATGAAATAGATTTCAAGTCATGAATTGAAGCATGGTTAAGGATAAGAAGGTGAAAATTTGGCTTCTCAATCATAATTCATTATTTACCATACTTATCCAAATTTTCATATGGCCAGAAAGAGTTGAGTAATAAGTTTGATGATGTAATATCTCACATGTGTGTACATTTCAAGAGAATGTGATTATATGGGTTTGTTCATTTTTACACCTAATTTATTTGCATTAAATTTCATATCATGTAATGAAGTGCATCAAAATATTTGTATATGCAAAGTTGGGCTCCCCGGTAGTTTGACTATGTTTTCCCATGCATAGCTAATTTTTCAATGTGGTAAGAAGAGCCAAGTGACCATTTTGATGGTGTTATATCGTGCACATGTGATGGTGTCAAGAGAAACTGGTCATCTGGGTTTATTTAGTTTTGATCATAGTTAACTTATACTAAATTTGATATCATGTGCTAAATCACATCAAAATATATGCTTGTTTAAAGCTAGCATCCCAAGTAGGTTTTTAACATACTTGGCTCTATGATATAAGATTTTGAGATGGCATTTTAATGGTTATATATCTCACACATGTGAAGGATTTGAGAGAAATGTGTTACATAGTTGGATTCTCCTATCTGTTCCAAAATCGATATCATGTGTCAAATCATAAAATTTATTAAGGTTCAAAAATGGCTACTTAGGAATATTTAAAGGGTCCCCATACTTAGTATTTTTTGCATAGGTTAAAGATCAATGGTGCACTTTACTCAAAGAAGTTAGGAAGTAGAGAGATGAGGATAAGTACATGATGTTTAATGACTAAGCAAAGGCATAAGATAAGGGTCTAATAACAAGTGGGTATTCATATAGATTAATCAAATGGTAAGCATTGATAGTTAAAGACTTGACTGATCCATAGAGATTGGTGGAGCATGTTGAGTCAAAGCTGCTAGGATACACAAGATGAGGTCAACCTTTAGATGTTTAACATTTTGATTTGGTAGATTATGAATTAAATTTTAAACAATATTGATAGTGCGATATTGATATAAATCTAAGAATACATGAGATGTGATAAAAGTTTCCAAAGTTTCACTATAACATTTTGAATTCAAATACTTGAATTTAACATAGGGAAAAACTCGAGCTTTGTATTTTGTCCATATATTTTTATAGAAGTTGAATTTTATATTATGTAAAAATCAAAGTTTTATAAGAATCCAAGACTCATTTGGAAATATATATTTGAAGATCTAAAAGTGAGTACAGTCAAACATATTGAACCTAAAATTTGACTATGTGTTCATGCTTATTCTGCAAGTGACCCAAGAAGGATGTTTGAGCTTGTGTTGGTGTTGTTTATATGTATCATGATGAATTAGCTATTAGGGAGTGTTTTAAACTCCATTAGGATGATCTATGAGTATTTTTGAGGTGTAATCAATATCTCTTGAGTATGAACAATGCTTAAGAAGTTGATTGTATGTTCAGTAATAGTGTTCCTTTGTATAAAGTCTCAATTTGAGTTGTTTGAGCATACATAGATGTGAGATAAGATGACTATGATAATTTGAGGATGCTAAAGGGGAAATAAGGAGTGGACACATGTATTTTAAAGTGGTTATTTGTTCTTTATTTTCTTTATGGTGTGATAAATGGGTGAATAGGTCTCCATGAGACCTATAAGAGCTATAAGGGCCTTACTAAAAGGTGTAGTTACTTAAGGGTGACCCATAGATGTTATGGCCAACCTATGAATATTGTTTTGAGCCATGTAATTATTTTATATATTCATTAAGTGATAAATGATGCCTAATGGCTGACTAAGGTATTGATTATCAAGTATGCTTTATAAATAGTGAAATCAAAGATGGTGATTTCTAGACTTTTTGTGAGAGACTTGTGAGAGATTAGAGAGAGGCTTGTGTATGAATCATGGATAAAAGGAGGGGAAGATTTACCTGAGATGATTTGAAGATAATAATAGATTTAAGACTATTTTTATGACCTATAGTTTATAATTATGTTGGTAGAATAGTACTCTTGCAAATTAAGTGCAAGCAAAGGTGAAGAGTGATAATCAAAGTTCCATCATCAAGTGTTATAAATATCAGTTCAAAGGTGGATGTTTTCATAGGTTTTGTTGTAGTAGCTTAGAATTTAATGTGTTTATAGCTTCCTTGTAAGGTGAAACTTGCTAAAAAGTTTGGTTTTTATTCCAGCTCAACTAGATAGGTGTAGTAGCACCTTATGGGATTGTAGTCTCACTAAATAGGTATTGTAGTTCCTTGATCATTTGTAGATGGTCTAAATTGGTTATTATTTTATAGGATAGTAGTACAATTACATGTTATAGTGAATTTTATTCCCCAAAATGGTTTCTCATGTTTGTCTTGTGTTATGTGATTGATCTTACATTGTCTCTCTTGCTCATTGCTATGAATGATGTGTATTCTTCATGAATTTTTATGGTAACTAATTAAGGGTATGTAGATATTAAAATTGAATTTGGATTATTTGGGCTCACTAATTTATCCCCCCAATTGATTGTACCTCTAACATATTTTTCATGGAAATGACCAATGTTAGCATGGAACCAACAAATTTGATTAAGGTCATACCATTTAGAAGGATTATTGGGATAATTAAAGGGTTTATATGACATTAAGAATTGTTTCATTTTCTACAAGATTATTGGTATGTGATAATATTAGGTATTGTTGTATTTTGAAAATCTTATTGGTTTGAGGAGCATTTTTAGGGGCATTAGTAGAAGTTTGAAAATAACCCTTAAAGAATTTGGTATTAGGTTTGAATTGCTTCATGAGGAAGTATTAATGTTTGGATTGGTTAATAACTTCATTAAGTGCTTGAGGGGAAAAATTCCAAACCTTATATTAAATTGAATGGGTTAAAGTAGTTATAAATATTTTAAATGGATTATCATCAAACATGTTATGGTTGGTCTTATGGGCCAAAGATTTCCATTATTTGATAAAATCATGAGCTGATTCAATGGGAGATGTATTAGCATTGATGAAATGGATAAGGTCATTTTGAGAAGGTCATTGTGTTGAAATTATCTAACTAAAGGATTGACTAAATCCTCTATTTGTCAGATGCAGTGCTAGGGAAGTTAGTTCTACCATTTTAATATATCACTAGTGAAGGTTTTAATGAGAATTTTAGTGGTGGTGAAAGTATTAGTTTGGATCCACTCTTTATAAAGATTGCCAAATTATTTAAGAAATTTAGGGTATTTAGTCCCATCATACTTGATAGTTGGAGAGATATTAACAATATCAAAGAAAATGATGAAAGGAACTAAAAGATCATTTTGGATGTTTTAAAGCATTTTTTGTTCATTATAGTTTAGGGAATAACATTTCCTAAGGAATCTCTACGGGGTAGAGGAATACAATTTTGATTATTTTGAGGAATTTAAATCAGAGGTTGATTAGCCATATTTATGAAATGACATTGTAATTTCATCATTTGGGAGGTGCTAGATGTTTGCATTATGTTCAATTATTATATGACTTATTTAAGAAGTTGATTTGTATCAATTGGTGGGTTGGTTTTTGTAGGACTCCCTAAATTTGTATTAGGGGAGGGCTATTAGAAGGTAGATTAGTAATGGGATTATTGGATAAACTTATGTCAATTTCTCCCACATTATTGAAATACTGGAAGACGATAATTGTCTTGATAGGTACAAAAAGGATCAGATCCACCTACTTCATCTTGAGGTGTGATTTGAATCATGTTACAATCCATAGATGAAGTAGGGGAAGAGGTGTTCCAAGAGTGGGGGTTATCTTGAGAGGTAAAAAATGGAGAAAATAATACACCATATAGTGTCTAAATGGATTCATGTTATCCAAGAAAATTTTAATATCAGATTTTATGATGCTTTGAGGAAAGAAATAGGATTTTAATCAAGAACAATGAAAGATCAAGAACAAGGAACTAAGTTTTGTAGATATAATAACAAGGTAATTAATCAGATACAAGGTCAACTCGGTCAATAAAGTACTATTAAAAAGGGGTTGAGAGGACTATAGAGTAGACTAGGTTGATTGTGTACTATTGAATAGAGGCTAAGAGGAGTACATAGTCAACTGGGTTAACTATGTATTGAAAGATAGAGGAAAGAATATATAGATAAGAGTAATAATCATGTTGGTTGATTACGTACTTTTGGCAAGAAGAAAGATAGATCCTATAAGATATTGTATCGACTAAAATGATAGATTGATAAAATAAGGTAAATCTTTTAAATATAAATGAAGCAAGAATGAAAGTAAACACACAAATAATTGGATCAATGTGAGTAATCCAATTGGGGTACATATCACAAACCTTACACCAATGTTGGTTAATGTAAATTTTGTACAATACAACACACAATGATCAAAGAGTAATCAATCAACTATATAGTAAATGCTAATTAAGTGGTCACCTTGAGTGTTATTATATTATTATAAAGTATTATCTTATGTTTGAGAAGAGAGTTGGATAAAAATAGGGAACTAGAAAACAAACTATAGATGGTTTCAAAATGTTTAGGTTAAAAGGGATATGTGTTGGCAATGGTATTGCCTTGGTATTGGGGCCTACCCGCTTACTTCACAATCTCATAATGATAAGGGTATCAAGTGATTTTCCAATATATACCATTCACCATGTATTTATAATTGGCTAAAAACCCAAGTTAGATTCCCCCTTGGTGATGAAATTCAAGTAGGTAGGCCTAGGGAAGACAAGTGTTTAAATGTGTTAACAAAAGGAAAATAGTGTAACTACACATCAATTTTAAAAAGGCCCTATTTAGGCTTTTTGAGTTAATTTAAGAATGAAAATATAAGAAAATGAAAGTGTGAATTGATTACTAGGAAATAAATGTTAATTCCTTGATTTAGAATAGTATAGAGTCAGTTCAAGTGACACACATTATACAAATAATATAGAATAGAGTTGATTGGGTATTTACTATTATGTAGAAGTAAGGTCCTAAATAATATATTTGAATAGGTTGACTATATATCTTAGACAAAATATATGCTATAAAACTAAGTCAATTAGGTCAACTTAGTTAATTGTAGGTTTGTAGTTTTGAAGACTGTTAACTTATACAAAATAAAATTGAAGAAAGTACTAAAATGATGGAGAGAGAACAAAGAGGAACCTTGGAGGGTTTTAAAATGGTTAGGATTGAAAATTTAATGCTAAATTTCCATAAATGTTTATTTCAAATTATTTAAACTAAGTTGACTAGTTTGACCTAACTCCTTAAAACCATGTGCATTAAATAAGAATAAGATGACTAAGTCAATTTGTTTGACCTAGTGTACTAATTTGAATGTTGGTAGACAGAATAAAATGACCAATTTAACCTATTCAACATTATATGATTATCGATAATTGAATAATAATATTGTGTTGACATGTTTGATCCAGTAACTTGTATCTAATGAAGACCTATATAAAAAGAACATAGTTATTTTGATGAGACTATGTGTTGAACCTATGCATAGAAAGTTAAGACTATACAGATTTGTTTAATACATTACTAAAAATATAATAATATTATAGAAATGAAAGTGTGAAATAAAAAATTCAAGGGTTAGATTCATGTTAGATTCACCACAATATATGCAATGGGAAATGCAGTAGATTTATATATTAATCTTAGCTCATAAAAGATAAATCTTACTTAAAATTCTAATTATGGATACATTATATATTTGGGGCCATGACCAAGATGGATATTCTATACCTTTCCAAGGTATCTCTTACCATAATAAATTTACTAGGGAGAGTTCTAAAGCCTTCAATCAAGCAAAACTAGGTAATAACCCTAACTAGGTCCTATGTTTAAATATTCACTACACTAATAATAAGTAAAGAAAAATTCTAATGCATTGCTCACTAAATCTTGTGGAAAAAAGAGGGGGTAATAAACATAAAATTAAATATGTAGATGAGAATCTTAATTAAGTTATGTTTATATAAGACCCTAATTCTTGGAGAGAGTAATATATTCAAAATCCATTACTTATGTTATTTCTATCTATAAAGAGAAGAGTAAAGTTAGAGATACTTACCCTGAAGATGAACCCATAAAAACTCAATATCTCCCTTGGACAAAGGTGTTTTACAAGAGGTTGTTTTGCTTTATAAGGATCACTACGAAAGGCCAAAGCATCCAATTCTTCTCCACAAGACTAGATTATTCTCCAAGTAAAAACCCTAAGCTAAGTCTCCTCAAGTAGAATAGAGGAAGAGTAGATTGTAAAGAATGTAAATGAATAATTAAGTCTTGTTTTATCTCTAATAATGTTGAAATGCATGTGATTATAGAGGCAGATCTATCCCTAATCCCTTCATGGGCTTTAGATTGTCATATTCAATTTCAAACTTTATTAATAGCATGATCTATTTTTTCATGCAACCCTTCAATGTTATTTTAGAAAGTAGATACTTGAGTAGATCTACTTTGGCAATAACAATGGTCTTGGTGTTCATCATGTAATGATGTAACTTTTGGTCTATGAAAACCATAGATAAATAGGATTTTTTAGTCATCATATAATTTTGTTTATATGCAACCAATGTTCATCTTAGATAATACATGACATACTATTACCCTAGTCATTATGTTGTGCCAAAAGTGCCCCTAGGTAATTTTTTAGTCATTAAATGGCAAAGTAATAATGGATTATTTGGCATCAATGATAATAAAATGGGTAGATTGGTTAGATATTCTTTAATATGTTCAAATGTTTATTGGCACTCTTCACTATAATATAAAGTAATGCCCTTCTTCAGTGTCTAAATGGATGGCATTTATCATCCAACTATGGTATGAAGAATCATATTGACTATATCTTGCCCTGTAAACTATGGATCTTCTTTAAGGTAGATGGCAATGACATTTATTTAATGGATCAAAATTTGGATGGATCAACTTTAATACCCCTATAAGAGATAATAAAGCCTTAAATTTTATAAAATTTACTCTAAATACACACTTATTTATATTAAGCCTGACATTATACTAAAAGTATCTCAAAGATTATTTATAGTATGACTAGATGATTGGCATGGATATTTGATTTTCCTAGGATGTCATCAACATAGTCCTTAACTATGTTGTGCATCATATCATGTAAAATCACTATCATGGCTCATTGGTAAGTGGCTCTTGCATTCTTGATCCCAAACAACATCACCTAATAATAAAACATTCCCCATTATTGGTGAATGTTATCTTGTATTAGTATTATAATGCCATTTTTATTTGGTTATATCTTGAAAATCAATCTATAAGAGAAATCATTTCATATCTAGTTAATGAGTTGACTATCATGTCAATGTTTGTTAAAGTAAAGTCATCTTTCAGGTACGCTTTGTTAATATCCAAAAAATTAATACATATTCTAATACCTTAAAGTTTCTTGATCACTAAAATAATTTTATAAATCTAATATTAGTAGTTGATCAACCTAATGCATCTCACATCTAAGAGTTTCAACAAATCTTTATCAACTAGCACAACAATACAAGGATGTATTTTTCACATTTTATATTTAACTAGTTTAGAATTAAGATGTAAAAAAAATATGGTGTACAACCAAGGTGGGGTCCAAACCTATCATGTCCAAATAGGCCCATGCAAATATGTCAAAAAACTTCCTAAAAAGGATTGTAAAAACTTCATGTTACTTTTCAATGAGGGAAGTGCCTTGTTTGATCCACTTTGGGTCCGTCAGAGTCCCAATGTTAACCTCTGAAGTATATTCCATAATAAGTGTAGAAACATATTTTAAAATAGTTTCCAATGATGTAAACTATTTGGAAATTGAAAATTCCTATGGTAGGACTAACTCATCTAATTCTCCCAAGTGGGATGAATCAAAATCTCCTAATGCTAGTAAATACTTTGGGGACCCTTGAACAATCTATGAAAAATATTACCACTCCTTGGTACTAATATTATATCCATAAATAGGTTTGGACTATTGATCTCATGTGTTTCTTATCAAGAAGGGTGAACATACCCATCTAAAGGTATCAAAAACTAGTTTTCACTAAGAGACTTGCCTTTTTCTTTACTTTTATCCTAGTCAAAAATCACCTCAAAGATGTTTTGACCTAGACCTCAATGTTTGATTTTATTTTTATTTTTGGAAAAATAAGTTCACCTAATTTTTGAAATAGGAATCAAGATCCAATATGATATAAATCCTTTCTTATGATATCTAATAGGAACACAATTCCTTAATCTCAAAAAGTGGTATACAACTTCATCATTTTCAAACTTGTTTAATGTCATTGTTGACTCTTCTTGGTCCTAATCTATCAACTATGGGTGATAAATGGTAAGAGGTGAGGGGTGATAAATAGTTTTAATAGTATAAATGGCATAGGGGTTAAACAAAACTATATTTCCAAGGTAATTATAGATGTTATAATTAGAGATTTCATCATTGTCAGCATCATCTTTGTTGTTTGATGGTGTTGGAACTCAAATAAGGTATGTGGGACCACCATAGGTGGTTTAAATAAGATACAATGGGTTCCCTTATAATTGGACATTGATACTAACTCGATCATCCCTTGTTGATGTATCCCTAGGCCTCTACCTTCATAAGCTATGTTATCCATAATCTAGTTAGGAATAGGGTTCTTTTCACTTTGGCAACATTTAGATAATTCATCAGTATAAAGCCACAAGTCATATTTGGCTAAGCGGTCTTATTTTAGGCAAGAGGTTGGTTTGAAAAAAATGGGTTTATTTAGCTAATATTTTCCCTTGGTCTACCACTCCATGTGAGTAGTCTTGGCCTTGTGTCTCCCATAGGATTTTTAATTTTGTGATAATTTGGCAGTGTGGAATGAATCATGGGTACTATATTCTCTAATACCTGTGTCAAATATATAAAAATGTCTGGTAATGTTTGGTGGAGGTATAAATGAGGTAGAATCTAAGCTATCTAGGTCAATGTAATTAGATTCTCATTCTCATTCAATGGCTTTATATTTTTTAGCTCTTCCTCCATTTGATTTTGGCATGAGATTCAAGGAAAAATGATAGTTATAGATCTTATACTCATCCTCAAGATGTTTACAATATTGATAGGGATAGAGAATAGTTGGTATTGTCACTTCTATCCCTTAAAGGGGAAATTTTATACATTAATGGAATGTGGAAGGTATGGCCCTAATCTCATGGATCCAACGTCAGCCCAATAACATATTGTAAGATAATTATAAATCCAAAATAGGGCATAAAGTGTAATGGGTCAAAGTCATAATGACCATAGTCAACCTGCTATTACCTTGTTATTCCCAATCTTTATTGTCATATGCCTTGATGATAATGGTATATAGATGTACGTCAGCTAGCATCTATCTAATATGTTTGATCAACTTCATAAACACAATGTTAAGGCCAAAACCATTTTATAGAAGGATACATTTAACTTTATGGTTTGTTATACCAAATTTGATGTACAATGAGTTATTATGTAATGGGCTCTATGCAAGACATTAGCTAGGGGCCAAGTGTTATATCTTGGATTGAAATTTATCTAGAGTAATGTCATCAGGCATAAGGGATTAGTTTAGGTACTTATTTAGGATGTCTTTGTGGATGTTATATGTACAGAGTAAATTCATTATGGATATTTGTACAAGTGTCTTATTTAGTTTCTCTGTAATATCATAGGTCTTTCCTTCATTTTTAGTAGTTGTCTTATTTTTGATAGGCATGGAGGGATGAATGGCTTCATTCATTTAATTTGGCTATTATCCTTTGATAGTGATCTTGGCTTTCAAAGTTGTGATTTTGAAATATTGATCTAGTACTTGGATTTGGTAATTGGATGGGGAGGTGATAGGGCCTGAAATGGTAATTCTTAGGTGATGTTGAGCATGGTTGCTAACATGATCTAAAGAGAAATTATTAGCATAAGTAGGTTGGTAGGCACTATTGGGTGAAGGTGTTGATCTATTAATATTTGTTTAGGGATTAATGGTAATATTAGTGACATGACCACCTGATACATGCCCTAAAACATTGTTATAGGTATATTAATGTCATGGTGGCCTCCTTGGTTTGCTTGGTGAATTTTCCCTTAGTTTTGACCATTATACTATTATGTTATCACTGGAATTATTGTAATTGATTTTTTAGTGAAGTTATCTACCACTATTTTTATTACTATTGGTATTATTTCTAGTTGTTACTATGTTGAGGAAATATACTCTATTAGATTCTTAAGTTATCATTGGTTATAAGAGCATGGGTATCTCTTTATATCTCTCCATTTTCTACAATATTTTCAATCAAAGGTCTTAGTTAGATACACTGACATATGTAATGTCCTTTGAATTGATGATACTCAAAAAATTCATGTTATTTTTACTAATTAGGAAAATGAATTCCTTCAAGAAATGGTTTCAACATCATCCAACTAATCATATTTTCCTAAACCAAATTATGTAATACAAACTTAATAGGATATATGAGGTCACTAAATTATTTGGTAATGGGTGATATTCTCCTTAGAGGAGTGGATTGTAATTGGGCTTTATTTTTTTGGATAATAGTTTTTTGGAGGCTTGGGTTGAATGTATGGAGGGTGGTGGTTATTGAATAGGTGGAGGTAAATAGATAACCGGTGTTTGTACCATTTGTTAATGGCATGATTTAATGACTTATTTCTAACAAAATTATTTTTATGGTTAAAGGCCTTTGGTATTTCACTTTTTTGGCTTGGGGTGGTGTTGAATCTAGTATTTGGATTGGGTTCTAATTTTGGTGATGGATTTGGTTTTGGGTCACCTATCCTTGATGTTGGTTTTGGATCTTGTTATAATAAGATAGCTTGATGATTCCTTTGTTAACAAAGGATTTATTAATTGATATACATTTATCAATAACCTCTTAAAATGTATGAGAATACTACAAATTGATATGGTAATATATATAATTTTATAGGTTCCTAGTAAATATCACAAATAGTTATTTGTTAGGAAAATTATGAGTGAATCAACTTTCTAGTTCTCTCCATTATTGGAAGTACATAGTGAATCTTTCACCATTACTCTATTTTTATTAACCTAAGACCACAAATGAAATCTCATGTTTGATAGTATATGAAAAATGCTGTATGAATTTATTTGAAAAATCATGAAAATCAGGGATAAAATTATTTGGCAATTTTAGAAGCCATTCCATGGCTTAGCTGACTAGACTTATCAGAAAGAGTAGAAACAAGTATATGTCACTATATGCCACTAGTTATAAAGTAACAAAAAATTATTTAAGATGCTCTTTGGGGTCACCTTTTCCCTTGTATTTTTCAATATTGGGTGGCTCATAACTTGGAGGAAATGGTATTTGAAGATAATCCATGTTGAATGGATATGCTCATATTTTATCTAGTTTAAAAAAATTTGTTTGATTTTTGATCTAAATGGCCTAAATTGCATCCTTCATTTGATACAAATCTTGTGAAAGGAATTTGGATGGAGTGGCCTATTTTTATTAGGGTTACATGGTCAAAGGTGGATTATTAACTGATAAATTAGGTTTATTTCTTAGATAAATCAAATAGTTTAGAATCAAATACCTAAATTCTCAAATCCTTAAAGCAAATAAAGTTGGTCGTAGAATCTAAGAATGAATCAAAGTAATTTTCCAACTCTATAAATTCATTTCCTACATTTTAAACTCTCTGATTTGTGTCATTTTCAACTTCTTATATCTATTTCTAGTATTCTATCAATTCATTTGAAACTAAATTAAAACAAAACATATAATAAACTGAAAGGAAAAGTGACACCAAAAGTGATAATATAGTTCACCCATAATTTGGGATACATCTCTAGGATTTCTTAACTACAATCTAATCCATTTAAAAGATGTAAATTTCCATCTAAAACTTACATCATAATAGCTTTTAAACACCTGTATCAATGCTAAAATATGATAGTGAAGGCCCTAAGGCTCTGAAGCAAACATCCTTCATCAAAAACAATTATATTTCCTCTCTGTGCATGAAGGTAATACATATTATCCATTTAAAGTATATGTTAAACTTTGAAAAATGGGCAATAATAATAAATAGGAGTAACAAATAAACAAGAATGTCTCTATTTGTTATTTTGACCTACAAGTATAATAGTAACCTTGTAACTATGTACATCCCTCCAATACCACTATATTTAAAATAAATAGAGGAAATAAAAATAGTACAATCACACATCTCTATATCAATATATAAATACATTTCTTCCTTATCTATCATGATATAAATAGAAGAAATAAATCTAACATTAGAGCCTTGCACATTTATGTTGTGGGTTCTATGTATGGCTATAGGAACTTGTACATTAACAATACATGCCATGATCTCATGACATACACACACACTAACATCTTATATTCCCTACTATATTTTACATTATACACCATCATTCATTCATATTTTAGAATCAAATGACAAAATGGTCTTTTAAATAAAATGCATATGCATTAAAAATGACTCAGTCTGAATCTATGGCCATTTCTCATCTTTGTATTCACATTCAAGGTGGCATGTCTAAAATACCATAAAATAAATCATCATTAAATGCTTAACAACCTTATAAATATGGGGAGTCTACTATTATATTTTCAAATCAAATTCTACAAGAAAAATAATATTATTATAATACCATACTTATTCATGGATTTTTATCAACAGATGAGTAAAAAGGAAAAGTGCAATGCATTAGAGACCTCCTTACCAATGAAAATGACATCCTTATATTTGAGCTCAATCTATGTGGTATCTCAATTATTTCATGTGTCCACAATGTAGATGGGCCTACATGACTATAACTATCCATACATCTATGGCTAGATATACATTTTGATAATGACCTCAATTATGCATTCCATGGCCATAGGCCATTTGAATAGAAATAGAACTAAAACTATTTAGACTCAACTCAATGATACTAACATGAAAACATGTCAATATAAATTAATAGGAGAACATGTACATGACTCAATGTACCTCTATCCTCTATGATATTGTATATGTTATCACTAACCTCTTATAAAGCTTGGCTTCCAATCCACAAACTATATTTCATTTTACCCAAAGATGAGTGTATTCAAGATCATCGGATCTAAATCCATCCCAATTGAAGTTCACATGCATATTATGGACTGAGCTTAGAATGAGACCCAATCTTAGCTTTCATAGACTTAATCTTGTAAACATACCTTCCTTTTTGCTCAGGCTCTACAAAGTGAACCATCTTGACCCAATGCCTTGGCCATGGCTTGGCCTTTATCAATAGGTCATCTTTATACTATGACATTGATACTTTAGGCTCCAAATAACTGGTGAACTTCTCTCCAAGATTTTTCATGGCTAAGAATGTATGGTCCCTAACTTATACATCCATGTCTAAGATGGATGAAAAATGTCCCTTTACCATTTTGGTTTCATACCCCCTAGATCCATGCCTTCACTGTGGCTTTTTAAACCTTTGAATAGTCATCTCATCTTGTGGACTTACATGATCTTCTTTCAAACACCCTTCACTATCCATTCCAACAACCTCACCAAAATGGATGAAGAACCTCCTATTCAATGTGATATCTATCAAGTAATTCCCATAGCTTTACCACAAAGCATAATGGTAGTTACGTTTCCTTTCACCATTATAATGAGATCCAACTATATCTATGTTTTAAATTCTATATTGTAACCTTAATCTCACATTATTTAGGATGAAGCACAACAAATCCTTTAAATAGGATATTATAAAAATATAGACCCATGGATTTGGCCATGTATTAAATAACCTTTTATTTGCTATAATCATAAACCAAAACCAACTATGAGTTGGTTATTTGGTGAGTTGGTTTCAGTTTGGAAACTTTTACTTGAGTTAGATATGAGTTGGGTTGCCATATGATTCAAGTTGGGTTTCCATGCAAGTTGAGTTTTATTTCTATATTGAATTAAACTTAGGTTAAGTTGGAATCTAAGTTGGTTGTATAGTTTGGAACTCAAGTTGGATTGACATGTGAGTTGGGTTACATTATGTCTTGGAAAAATAGCAAGGATGTGGTGTTAGACCATGTGGTGGCCCGAGGACCCACCACATGGACCTCTCTGATTACTTCTCATCCCACCACATGTCACAACTAAAAGTATAAAAATAATTATATGATAGAAAAATAGTATAGTTATGAAATTAATAAAACACCATTACCATACATGGTGGTAGAGTCCCCCTCTATCTTAAAAGTGGGCTCCACCAACTATGGTATCTATAGTCAACCTTTTAATTACTAACTTAAATGATGTGGGACTTAAATATATATGCATAATATAAAAATGTATAATACATTTGTTTATCCTAAGGTGACCAATACAAAATATAATACCTAAGAATAATCAAGGGAACATTAAAAAACAAAATTAATTTTTGTGTTCCTCAAATCTTTCCCTATACTTGTCAAACTCCAATGTCAACTTGGAGAACTTTGCATAATAAGAGCTTCTTTACAAACTCACAAATTTTCAAGTAACTATATGTAGATATCATTTAAAAGTGAGATGAAACCAAGTATTTTAAACCTATCTCAAGGTTTCCTTCACCATCTGAATACTCCCTGATTCATACATCTACAAATAATCCAAATGAGTTATTTTTGAAAATATTCTCATAATGGAAAACTCAAATAGGAGATAACAATAAGATCTCTCCACAACACTAGGATTATCAAATTCTTTTATAAATCAATGTAGTTATGAAAACTCTAAAATAGTGTTTGAAGAGTAGCTGAGCATACAATTTTATTTTATAGTTATGCTTTATCAACTATTCAAATAAACCATTTAAAAAATAAGGGTTATTCCCTTTTCATGGTTTTTACAAATGAATAGTAGCGGTTTCATCATTTCAACTATATCCCAAAGAGTTAGATGATCCATGCTATATTCTAAAAAGGCTTAAAAAAATAATTCTACATAAAGATATATTATATATCCAAATTAACCCACACAAAGCTTATCCTGATGTCAAGGAATCAAACCATAGATTGTGTAAATATAGTTACACTAAAAATAACTCATACCTCTTTAGGAACTGTGGAATGCACCTATTGAGTGCTAACTAGTATATTGTTGGTATCTTAAAAAGATTCCTATTTACATATTTTAACCCTTAATAAAGTTGTGAATTATACCAATCTATGAACCAATTAAGAATTGAAAACTCAAAGTGTGATAACTTGTTTAATACTAAGCAATGCCTTGTTGTCATTTCCATATCTTACCATGGAACTAGTTTTTTCACTTATTCCTATAGTGAAGGACATAAGAATCCATAATATGATTAGTATTATAAAATATAAAGGCTACACAATGGGTTATAAAATACCAAAATACTGTGTCAATACCAATATAAAATTATATTACAACCATACCTCAATCTTCTCTTTATGTAAGACTGATAATTGAACTGCAACTATTTCCTCTTGGACGTGTATTACTGAAAATGCCTTGCATTTTATTTGAATGATTCCCAAGGAAGAAAGGTTGTTACTTTCATAATACCATCTCACATCTCAAGTACTAATGTGATTTTCTTCATGTGTGTTGATCTTACAGAGCTAGTGGTTCCAAAACCTTCGTTGTTAGAAGCTTGTCTTCTTCTAGTGAATTGGAACACCTTCCAATTTACCTTTACACTAGCCTTCCTACATGGTCAACTCAAATAGAAGAGTCATAAAGAAAGAATATGATAAAAAAATACAAACTAAATTATATCAAAACTAAAGCAAGGTCCTTCAATCACTTGCTCTAATACCAAATTTGATCTATAAATTAGGTTTATTTCTCTGATAAATCAAATAGTTTAGAATCGAATGCTAAATTATCAATTCCTTAAAGTAAATAGAATTGGTTGTGGAATTTAGGAATGAATTAAAGTAATTTTCCAACACTATAAATTCATTTTCCATATTTTAAACTCTCTTATTTGTGTCATTTTCAACTTCCCATATTTATTTCTAGTATTCTATCAATTCATTTACAACTAAATTAAAACAAAACATAGAATAAATCAAAAGGAAAAGTGACACCATAAGTGATAATGTATTTCACCCATAGTTTGGGCTACATCTTTGGGATTGCTTAACTATAATATGATCTATTTAAAAGATGTAAATATTCATTTAGAAGTTACATCAAAATGGATTTTAGACACCTATATCAATGCTAAAATCTAACAGTGAAGGATGTAAGGCTCTAAATCAATCATCCTTCATCAACATCATTTATATTTCCTCTTTGTTCATGCAGGAAATATATATTATCCGTTTAGAGTATCTGTTAAACTCTAACAAATGGGTAGTAATAATAAATAGGAGTAATAAAAAAACAAGAGTGTCTCTAGATTTAAAAAAATAGAGACAATAAAAATAGTAAAATCACAAGTCTCTATATGAATACAAAATTACATTTCTTCCTCATCTATCATGATATAAATACTTGAAATAGATCTAACATCATAATCATTCTTGCATATGTTGTAGGTTGTATGTATGGACATAGGAACTTATACATTAACAATACATGCCATGATATCATCTCTCTCTCTCTCTCTCTCTCTCTCTCTCTCTCACACACACACACACACACACACACACACACACACACACACACACACACACACACACACACACACACACACACAAACATCTTATATTCCTAGCTTTTTTTTCCATTGTACACCATCATTCATTCATACTTTAGAACCAAATGACTATATGGTCTTTCAAAGTAAATGCATATGCATCCAAAATGACTTAGTCTGAGTCTATGACCATTTCTCATCTTCGTATTCACATTCAATATGGCATGGATAAAATACCATCAAATAACTCATTACGTAAGGCTTAACAATCTTCCTAATAGGTGAAGTCCCCTATTATATATACAAATCAAATTCCATAGGAAATATAATCTTTTTGTAATGCCATACTAATTCATGGATTTTTATCAATGGATGAGTAAAAAGTAAAATTGAAACACATTAGAGACCTCTTTACCAATGCCAATAACCTCCTTTTATTTGAGCTTAGTCTGTGTGGTCTCTTAGGTATTTCATGTGTCCATAATGTAGATGGGCCTGTGTGACTACAACTATTTATACATCTGTGGCTAGATCTACATGTTGATAATGAACTTAGTTCTACATTCCATGGCCATAGGCCATTTCAATAGAAATAGGACTAAAACTATTTAGACTTAGCTTAGCCATACTAATAATGGAAACATGTCAAGCCAAATTAATAAAATAAAATGTACACAACTCAATATACCTCTCTCCTCCTTAGGACTATATATGTCATCACCAACCTCTTACAAATCTTGGCTTCTAATCCACAAACTATCTTTCATTTTACACAAAGATAAGTACATTCAAGGTTGTGGGATCTAGAGCCATCCCAAAAAAAATTCATGTCCATATTATAGACTCAAATAGGAATGAGACCCAATATTAGCTTTCACAAACTCAATCTTATAAATAAACCTTCTTTTTTGGATCGAGCTCTATAAAGTGAACCATCTCGACCCAATGCCTTAGCCTTTATCAATAGGCCATCTCTATACTATGACATCTATCCTTTAGGATCCATATAATTGGAAAACTTCTCTCTGATATTTTCCATAGATAAACATGTATCGTCCCTAGCTTATACAACCATGTCTAAGATGGAAAAAAACATCCTTTTGCCCTTTCGGTTTTATGCCCCCTAGATTTGTGCCTTCACCGTAGATTTTTAAAACTTTGAATATCCATCTCCTCTTATAGACTTATGTGATCTTCTTTCAAATACACTTCACTATCCATTCCAATAGCCTCACCAAAATGGATGAAGAACCTCCTATTTGATGTGATCTTTGTCAATCCATTCCAATTGCTTTACCATAAAGCATAATGGTAGTTGTATTCCCTTTTACCATTTTTAGAGGCTCTAATTGTATCTACATTTTTCATTCTATATTGGAACCTTAATCACACATTCTTTGAGATGAATCATAATAAAGCCTTTAAATAGGATTTTATAACAATATAGACCCATGGCTTTAACCATGTATTAAAATACCTTCACCAACAACTAGGTTATTCAGTGTGTTTGTTTCCTTTTAGAAACTTTGACTTGAGTTGGCTATGAGTTGGGGTTTGTGTGAGTCAAGTTGGGTTTTCATGCGAGTTGAGTTGGGTTTCCACATCGAGTTGGAATCAGGTTAGGTTGGACTCCAATTTGGTTATATGGTTTGAAACTCAAGTTAGATTGACATGCAAGTTAGGTTATATTATAGCTTGGAGAAATAGAAAAGATATGGTTTTAGGCCACATGGTGGCTTGAGGACCCACCACATGGACCTCTTTGATTTTTTTCATCCTGCCACATGTCATAACTAAAAACATAGAAATAATTGTATGGTAGAAAAATAGTGTAATTATAGAATTAATAAAACACCATTAGCATACACTGTGGTAGAGTCCCCCTCCATCATAAAAGTGGGATCCACCAAATATGGTCTCCATAGCTAAACTTTTAATTATCAATGAAAATGGTGACCATAATCCTCTAGATCAATTACCTTGACTGAGGTACATTGGAATGGCATACTATGGAATGTTTATCTAATTGGTTGAATGACCATATATGTATATCCATGCATTGGGATTATATTATTGATACAAAATATGTTTCTATTAGAAAAAATTCTGGTTGGTTTGTCTACATAGCCTTGGTTGGTGAATTATGGTTGTTTCCATCAATATATCTTGCAAGAAATTATATAAAAATGATCAAAATGAATTAAGTGTTAATCCAAAAATTAAAGAATAGGTTTAGGTAGAGTTTTTAAGACCCCTATCTCTTAAACATTGGTACATGGCATGAACTTACAGTGAGGAGCACTTGGCATTTGGCAAGAAATTATGCAACAATTGGGGTTAAATAAAATATATAAGTTTTTAAATGAACTAAATGGTCCCAAGTGTGGTTAATAAAAGGGTAAATTATGTCAATTGGGTTTAAAATCACTAACTTACTATGCAAAGGTCTATTACATTATACAATGACTTCAATTGTGTATTGCTTAGCAAAGTTTGATGTTTAGCACAAACTAATCCAGGTTTTCATTAAGATTAGAAAGGCTAACAACTCATCCCATAGGTAATCACAATATCACATGACTAATTTATATACCCCAACATGGAATGGGATTGGTACAATGTTGGGAGATGAAACCCAAGCTTAACACACCCCTAATAACTTGTGATGAAGCAACAAACCCACACCCATAAGCCAAATGTAAAAATTTAAAAATTGGAAAGAATTTAGAGGTCATTTTAGGGTCACCTAAGTCACTCTAAGCTTTGGGAGACAATACATGAAATTATTTATGACATGACTAAATAAACAAGGTAATAAATAAAGAAATTTTGGTTACCTAAGTTACGTATAGGGGACGGGGGAGAAAATACACATAATTTTTTTGGTTTTCCACAAACAAAGAATGTGATCTAGGAACTTTGAAACTAGCTAATAAACAAATAAAAAATAAAAAGAGAAAAGGATCTTAATAGCTCCAACTAAAATAGATGTTCTTTTAAAAAATAACCAACTCAAATGTGAATATAATTTTGACCCTTTGGACTTGTTTTCAGTCGTAAAAACATTGAAATGATAAAATAAAAGTTTGATTATGTTGATTTTAAGAACTAAAAAAAAAAGTGTATATAAGATTTATAAGCATTTAGGTCTCTCTTTATCCACCTTGGTTCCTAAAAAAATTAGGGGGTTCTCTTATCTTTAGGCCAAGAACCAAATCAATAAATAACATTCCATTTTTAGCTCTCGAGTTTCTAAAAACATAGAGCAAAGATGTCATTTAGGAAACATATAAAATCCACCATTTCCATTAAAGTCATTATTTTCCCTATGAGCATAAATAGACAAAGACTAAATTTTGGTGAAGTCACTAATTATGTCTAGTGAATTCATTTATTATAGGGTAAAATTAGGTAAAGTAATCAAAATCAAATGGAAGTATACCTATTAATTCTACCTTTTCATAAGGTTGATGTCACCATTTTCATTTGAAAATGTCATCATTTAGCAAGTCAAATACATCATTTCAATGTTTCTATTTATGCACAAATAAAGATAAAAAAATAGAGGATAGAAATGAAGAAGTCATCAGTACACAAGGTGAAGCTTCCAATTACATAAAAATAGAATGAAATGTATTTCAAGCACAAAACTCTAAACTTAAAGAATTAAATATTGTTTTTAAGATAAGTAATGATTCCACATCCTTCTTATTTCCCATATGAGATGCATGGTCTCATCAATCATTCTATTATGTATCTTAGGAGTCCTAAGATCACACAAATGTTGATTAATTCCTTGTTAGTGAAGATAATAAAAATTCATGCATAAAAATACAGTGACACTAAACACTCTTTCCTAGGAACTAGGGGAGTGTAACATAATAAACAAGATCACAAAATAGAGATAAAAATACACAATAATTTTACCTCCTTTTTTGAAATCAATGTCCACTTGTTGGCAAAAGGATGTTCTTGATCAGTCTATGACACTAGAGACACTTCTCAATGCTTCTCCATGTTGGTGGAATTTATCCAATGGTCACTTGTCGCTTTGCTTTGTTATGGATTAAATTGGTGTGAAGCTTAGAATCAAATGGGCATTATAACACTACTTTCAATGGTTTCTTGAAGGCATTCTTAAAAAATAACCTTACACAAAAATGGTTCTCTAGGTATGCTGTTGGAACTTATTTTATACCTCTAAGAAATAAATCTAACACTATGGAGGTTAGGTTAAATTATAACTTTGATTCTATCTAAAATAACCTAGGTTGATTCAAGATAACCCTGGGTTGGGTCAAAGCACTCATGAAGTTTTGATAGCTCATTTTTAGATATTTATGAGCCATGACAACTCACTTTAAATATTTGTGAGCTTGTGATTCACCTTTTTTGAAATATTTAGAAATTAATAAATCACTTTATTATCTCCTTTGACCTTGAATTCATATTTGTCTCAAAATTATTTTTTTGATAAATGTAACTCACTAATTCAACTTGTAATTTTTACTTAGGTAGTTAATTAGTATTTGATTTTTAATTAATATTGCTTAGTGATTTTTGGCTCTTAGTAATTATTTTAAATGTTTTGAATTAATATATCAAGAATCTAAGAGTGTTAAATTACTAGATCATAATTTGACTTGGGTTGAGACTGAACTAGTTATTGGTGTATATAGGGTAATACCCTAAATAAGTAAGCCTCATCACATTTCTAAGAAATTAAACCCCTTACATAGATGAGTTTAAAAATTAAGGTGATTTTTAGACTTAAATTATGTTGTGTGATAGAAATTTAAATGAATCTCGATTTAGGCATTGAATTTGCCAAAATTGAGTGTTTACACTTACCACTCCATCATCACTTACATTTTTTTAGGATCAATTTTCACTCCATTTGAAACAATATGACCTAATTACTCCACCTATTAGACACCAAAAGCACATTTGGAAGTTTTGTCATAGAGTTGATGTTCTAAAACTTAAATTACTTATTTCACATGTGTCAAATGGTCATCCTAATTTTTGTTTTAGATGAGAATATCATTAAAAACACTAATAAAATCTTTATAAAAAATTGCCTACAAATAATATTCATCAAACTCTAAAATGTAGATGGTGAATTTGTGAGGCAAAAAGACATGACAATAAATTCATAATGGCCTTCATGAATTTTAAAAGTTATTTTACATATGTCCTCTTTACAAATTTGAATCTGATGATAAATAGAGTGAAGGTCTAACCTGGTAAAATAAATGTCACTATGCAATTCATCTAAAAAATAATCAATTATTGGAATATGAAACTTATAAATGATGGCATACTTGTTGATTTATCTATATTCTAGGTATACCCTCCAAGTGTTCTCCTTATTTTACACCATGACCACAGGGGAAGAATATTTATTTTGAATGTGTTGGATGATTCCCACCTCCAACAACTCTTTTACCCTATTTTCTATTTCACTCTTTTGATCATAGGGATACTTGTAGATTCTCAAGTTGGATGGTGTAATTACCATAATTATAATGATAGAATAATCATGTGTATGTCTTAGAGGAAGTCATTTTTTCATGTCACCAAACATAGCATAATGGTCATCCAACACCCTTTACAAATCAAGATGTGTAGACTATTCAGTTGGTTGAACCTCTATGGAAAATAAGCATGCCATAAATACCTCATTACCTTTTATAAGAATCCTTTTCATCTGATGGAAAATAACTAGTTGTGTAGATTTATCCCATAATCCACATAGTTCAAAGGTCCTACCTTCTATATAGAACTTGATAAATAGTACCTAGAAATTCATCTCAATAGTTCCCAAGGTGGTGAGACATTGTACTTCCAAACTAATTTCAAGTCCTCCCATGGGAATAGAAAACATATATAATCTAAAAAATAGTCTCCTATAACAAGCTTAATTCTATGAAATTTTCTAGAACATTTGATGGTACCACCATCTATAATCATGACCTAAAATTATGGAGTTGGGTACATGAAATAGTTTAAGTGAATATCCAAATTATTGTTAATGAATTTATGTTTACTTTTAGAGTTAATTAAAATAATCACCTTCTATTTCTTTAGTAAACCCACCACCTTAAGAGTTTGAGGAGTGCTAATGCCTAAAATTACATGAAAATAAATATTAGGTTGATAATTTATAGATTCAACCCTAGGTTATTCCAAACTTGACCCTAAATCGTCATCATCTTTTTCCTCCTCATTAGCACCTTCCATGCAAAACAATTTTTTTTATTACATTAATATCCTTTGTTTCATTTTCTACCATAGCCAAAACATAAACCTTTTGGTGTAATTTTCTTCAATTTATTAAGGTGTCAATTGAGTAGACTATAGAAATGATTTCTTTGATATAATTAATTTGTGTTAAATTTATTTACTCGATGTTTTGATCTAAATTTTGGATCATCTTCAGGACTATTAAAAAATTCTTTATCTATTTTGTCCCTTGAAGATGATCCAAAAGTTGGATCAAAATGTCAAGTAAATAAATTGAATGTAGATTCCTTATATCAAATAATTCTTCTATGTAATAATGTTATTTTATAGAATGATGTTTTTTGGAAGGTGCATTCATGAACATTAGTGAAAGATATTTATTTGATCAACTCTTTTTCCTTAACTAGACATTTCCTTGGTGTGGTTTTAGATACATTACTAGGATGAAACATGCAAACCTTCATTTGTATGTTATATTTGAGGCCACCCAAAAATAAGTCAATCATATTTTCCTTGGTGATGTTTATCACACATAAGGAGAGATTTTGAAATTTATGAAGTAATCCTTTATAGTCCCAATTTGGTGTAACTTGACTAGTTGGCTTAAGTTGTTTTCAAAGACATTATTGTAATACCTTAGAAAATATCCTTTATTTTTATTTTGAGCAAACAATCAATGATACCAAATGAATTAGGGGATGAAAAATTACTCAACTTAATTTATCCTCTTTTGAGCATGTCTTGAATGAGATGTTGTAATTTTACATCTATAAATTACATGTCATTTGATTTAATGGTTTTCAAAATATTCATTATCCCTATACCAATATGGTTTAGGTTGACTCTAATTAAAAGGTTTTATATTTTGATAGCTAATCATGTTTGAAACAAGTATCTTGTGAAGAAATTTCTTAATATGCTCTCCTACATTAGAAAACATTTATTTGGTCCATTAATTTCTTTGAGGAGGTTACCTTTACAACACAAGAGGTTATGGTTGTGGCACATTTTAAATTGGTGGAATTTTTATGCTTTGAACATGTTTAGTCTTTATGAATCCATTTCCCATCATATTCTTGTTATGGTTGAATGACTTGGGCTTATCTTCCACTATCATTAGATTTGGAATATCATGTTGGTTCTAATTTTGGTGGTTCTAATTTTGGTTCCAAATTGAATACTAGTGTTGAGATTGATTTTGACTCTCTAAATAGATCTTAATCAATACCTTATTAATTATATCCTTTCCAATTTGAAAACCTTTTTCAATTACATCATCAAAAGTTTTTTTACACTTTAATTTGAGACTAAGTGCCAATCTTAAATTTATACGGTCATAAATATGTTTTACATCTTAGTGTCAGGAAGTGCATGAGGAAACCTACTAGATAGTGATCTCCATATTTGAAAATACAAGGAAAAGCTCTCATATCCATTTTTCTTAATAACACATATGTCAACCATGGTTAACTCATGCTTAATGTTATAAAAGAAGTGTTTATTGAACTTATTTAACAAGTCATAAAAATTAGTAAAATAACCCTTTGGCATATGTATAAATCACTCTAAGGTAGGTCCACATAGATTACATGAGAATAGTCAAAGTAAAAAATTAGGGTTATATCTAACCTCTATATAGGAAACAAATAATAGGCTTAGGTGATCTTTTGGATCACCCCTTACTTTATAATTGTATCTTTTATAACTCTGATATTATATCTTTTATAGCCTATAATTCCTAAAGACAAGGTAGTACCTTGAGAAGTGGGTGGGGGATTATTTGGTTGATAATGGAATTGGGAATTTGCTAGATTTGTTGGAATTCTTTTCCCTAACCAATTATAAATATTATTTCTATTTTTAGGTTTGATTGGTAAGGTGAAATTTGATACTAACTAGAAGAAGGAATGGATACATGCCATTATGTAGGAAGAATATCGTATCGAGTGCAAATAGACTATGTGATGGAAATACATCATTATATAGGAGGAAGATGGTGTTTCTAACTAAGGACTTGTTATTGAATGGTAGGAACTTATTAGTGTGTAGAATCAACCTATTAGACTAAGGGTTTTTCTTGCTATATTTGAGAAGGAATGGTAGAAGAACTACATTAGGGAATGTGGGAATTAAAATTAATGTTTTGTACAGTGAATTTTTTGAGAGACTTTGATCTTTGCAAATATTTGTAGGGAGTTTAAATATATGGAATTTGACATGTGGTGTTACTCACCACTTTGTGAGGATTGGGTTACATTTTTTAGAGAAATTTTACAATTAATTGTAAAGGATATTTGGGTGTAAGATTCTCAAGTAAAATGACTATATCATCATTGGGTAATGGTTCAACTATTGTATCTTTACTTGGATGTTCAAATGGAAGATTAACTCTTGCATTAAGTAACAAATCATAAAGGTCATTAAACATTTTATGAATTTATCATACTTTAGCTTGGATGTTAGGTAAGACTTGAGTTGATGCTACATGTAGCTCTTTACCATTTTTAAACATTTATAGATTTGTGTAGATTTAAATAATTAGGGGATCATGACTATAATATGGTTCATCAACATTCCACATGATAATGTAGAGAATACTTGGTAGTGGTGATTTTTTATGCATTTTTTCTAGATTAAAATCATGAGTATATTTGACACCTAGCTCTAATAAATGCATAAGGATGTATTATTTATTATCAAACTAGTGTTTATCAAATTGGTGTTGAAATGAATCATACATCAATTACACTTCCTCAAACACATTTTAGTTAACTTATACACTGTTTGGATTTAGAAAATATTTATGTTTATAGGATAAGTAGGTTGATATGTGAATGGATAAGTTTGAGATCCTAAAATCCTCATAAGTGGTATTTAATTCCATACTATTTCAAGTATAATGAGGTATATTTTACATGAACCTTAGAATATATCTATAGGCAAATGGTAAAATATGGAATTTGGAAATTGACATAAGAAAATTTGGATTTGAATAGAGTTGATATGAATGCAATGGACTAAAATAAAAAATTGATTAAAAATGATGTTATAATGGTAACATAAGAACAATACTAGATTAGGTTCAAACCCACATAAATAGAGTGACATTATTATCTCAGATAAGAGAGGTGTGGTTTGAGACACAATTTGGACACAAGTAGTAGAAAGACCAATTTTGACTAGAACATGGACATAGTAATGCCTTTTGTGTAGGTGTATTGAAATTAATAATTTTTTTGATTCCATAATAAATGAAGCTAATACTAAATATATCAACCATATTTCAATGACTAATAAGATTACTCCACATTCATTGAATCTTTTGACATACTTGCCTTGAGAGAGGATAAAAATTAAGATTCATTAAATAAATTATTGTAGTTATTGGTAGGGTTTTTACACATCCATTATCTCAAAAAAAAATTATATAAAATATATATTTTTAGGATTTTAACCTTTAGAGACCCCTACATCAATGAATGTGTTGCATACAATGAGTGTTAAACTAATCTTTTTGTGGGATTTCTAGAGGGTCCTGACATACCTTGCGATAATACATGGGCACATTAAAAATTTATATCAATGAGATGTAAATCCATCTAGATTGTTATCAAAAGGTATTGTACCTTTCACAACCACTTCATCTATCAATTACTTGATGAAGTGTGATGTCTAGAACATTAATGCTCTGAGTATTTATTTGACTTGTCAAGTTAACTTCTCAACCATTGTTAAATCAAATAACATGCTCAATTTGTATACCCCACTAAATAAGTATGGTTAATATAATGTTGGGAGATGAAATTCCAATTTAATGTACTATTATAGAACTTGTGATGAGGTGATGAAATCCCACTCACTAATCCATAAAAAAAGGAAGGTATTGCCATTTTGATTCACACAACTCCCACTAAGGGCCAATGAGGAGAATAATAGTTATATCTTTGAGATTTTAAAAAAATAAAATATTTGTGTTTCTTATTCAACTAAAGGGGATATCATACATGTAAAATATCCCCACAACACACACAAGAAATAATAAAAAACAAATAATACTTACATTAAATGAGAAGACTTTAAAAAAATAAGCAAGCGTTTTAGTTTTAGAATCCAAATGAAATATGACTTGATTTTTAAGCACTCAAAACAAAATGTGAATTGAAAATGTGATTTGTTTAAATATATCATCCCACTTTTGTAACCTACAATTAAATAAGGTGAGTATTTTTTCTTGGTGTGTCTTTGACAAGCAAAGGAGGTTGATTTTATAGGTTTTTCCAACTCTTGAATTATGATACAAAAGTGTTTTCATTGTTTAGTAGGAAACAATTTGTGGATTTTAAAAAAAAATCAAAATTAAAGAAAAAACATAAAATAAAATAGATATAGAGAAAATTCACCGATTACTAGATGATTTTATTGATTAGAAGATCAATTTCACTAATAACAAGATAATTTTGTTAATGAAAGGATAATTTCATTGACGAATAAAAAACCTCATAGAGAGATAAATAAGAATATTTTTATTGATACATAGATAATTTCATAGATGAAATTAATAATTTCATTGATAAATTGAATGATTTCATCAAAAATAATAAGTTTAGATAAATAGATTAAAGATAATAAATAGTGAACATAAATGATTTCACTAATAATAAAATCAATTTTATCAACCATTATGTTAATTTCTTAAATTAAGTTGAAAATTTCATCAATAATAAAATATTTCACTAATATAAAAACTTAAACAAGACATAAAGAATAAAAAATAGATAGTAATGATAATTTCATTGATTACTAGGCATTTTCACTGATTAACAGATAACTATCACAAAATAATCAAACACCAATGATAAAGATTCAAACAAACATAATGTAAACCTTAATTATAACTCATATTTTTTGTGATTTGGATTAGATGTAACTTTAAATGGACCTTATCAATGCCAGTTATATTGATACATCTCCATTGAATCTATGGACCATGTGAAATTAATCTCAAGGTTGATGAATAATTTATCTTGATAAAATTCTAGGGCTTTACTAGAACTCTTGAACATAATGAACTGAAATGAAAATGGGTCTATTTAATAATAAATTTAGATAAGTGAAGACCCTTAATCTTGAAATCAAGATGAATGGTTTCAAATGAGTCCTCAAATTTGCACATGGATCAACACATGGATCACTAATGTGAGCCCTTCATCTTAATCAAGATGAAGGGTGGAGTATAATATTTTAAAATATCAAATAAGAATTAATATAAGCCTTACATATTATTTTAAATATGAAGGGTGGAGGATTCTCCCCATAATATCTTTATGAGAGTCATTGTGGACCCTTCATCTTGGAAACAAGATGAAGGGTTGAGAAAACTCCCTAAAATATCTCATAATATTAGTTGTGGGGCCTTCATATTATCTCTAAGATGAAGGTTGAAGAATAATAATATAAACTAATTCACTTATTAGTTTAATTAACTCAAAATAGAATATTCCATAGGATCTCATGTTTCTTTCTTTGCATGAAGATGCCCATTTGGAGGGGAAAAAAGAATTAATTAATTTCAAGATAATTATAATTGTATTTGTAATAGAAACATAATTAGAATAATTCTTAAGATAAGGGGAAACTAATATCATTAATTTATTATATAAGGTGGATTTATTAATTTGATCAAAATAGAGTAATTGATCAAAGAATGATGATTAAATAGATCTAATATGGTGAATTGGCTCACCTAGAGATGCCTTGAGGTGAATTCGAACACATATATTAGATGAATAGATGATTTTGGACCAAATTGTGTGAAGTTATGGGAAGTCATTACATTTTTCAATTTGATATGGAAGTGACAAATTTGGAGTGTCTACAACTATAGCAACAACTCTTGTGACTTATGAAATTGTCAGAACATAGTTTCTATGAAAATTAAAGAAAGTAAAAATAAATATAAATAATCAATATGATGAAATATATATTTTTAGAATGAAATAAAATTTAAATAGGAAAATATGATGGTATAAATTTGGTTGATATAGCTATAACCTTATAAAAATGAAGCTGGTTGATACAATTGTATAAACATAAATAAGTATACTAAAGTAGCTAATATAGTCTAAAGAACATTGAATAATATTAGGTTGGTAGATACCATTCATAAATAAATATAAAATTATATTAAAATAGTTTATATAGATAGGATGATGGTTTGTAAAATATTTATAATAAGATATAATGCAAACATGACAATGATCCAACCAAATGATGGTTAACATTCACATTGGGTACACTAGAATGTATGTAACTATAATCTCTCTCTCTCTCTCTCTCTCTCTCTCTCTCTCTCTCTCTCTCTCTCTCTCTCTCTCTCTCTCTCTCTCTCTCTCTCTCAAAAGACTATAACTCAAATAGGTTCAATCAAATAGTTTTTGTGATATTCGGATGATTAGGTAATGACCAAAGGAATTATATATATATAGTAGATGATGACCTACAATGTGAATGCGAATATGAGATGATTTAAAAGCCTAAGCTTATGACACAAGGATATAACTCTTACTAGACCATAATAAATATATATTTTTGTTTTAAGTAAATCGATTAAACTAAGGATATGTTACAATGATTATAAAGGGCATAAGGTGTAATGCTTAACCAAATGGGGGTTATATGTAGCCTAAATTAATTTATGAAATGTATAATCAATCATATGGATACATTAGCTTATTTAGTATAAATGAATCTTAAATGAGGATACACATACATTCATTCAAAATAATAATAAGTAAAATAATGTCTACTCTACCAATTAAATAAATGAAAGATTATAGGGATAAAAATACTTTCCTTGGGTTAGACACATCTATGCTTTAATCTCCACTTTGGATCAAGTGTATTTTTGTAAGATATTTTATAGGTTCAAGACCTAAATTTTTTGGATTAAGAGATAATATATCCTCAGGTAGGAAATCCCAATGACTTATGATATTAAGCATCAATTCCAAAAAAATATGAGACACCTCTAGATAAGTTTTGAAATCACTAATTCTCCCAATATTACTTAGGGTAGCATTGAATGTAAAATCAAAGTGAATATATGGTATATGATATGATACATATGAAAAATGAACCCTATATATAGTGGTCCAATACCAAAAACAAACCCTAAAATCTAACTCAATGGTATCAGGTAGATAAATAAAGTTGGAGATTTCAACTAACACAAAATGCTATTTGTATGCAATGGGAAATGTAGCAAATCTATAAATCAATCCTAGCTCAGAAAAGATAAATCCTAGTTACACTTTTGATTGTGGATGCATTAGATATTTTGGGTCATGACCAAGATAGATCCACTAAACCTACCCAAAGGATCTCTTACCATAATAATATCATTAGGGAGGATTCCAAATCCTCCAATCAAGAAAAACTATGCAATAAACCTAACTAGGTCCTATGTTTTCATATTCACTAAACTAATAATAGTTAAATAAAAGTCTAATCTAGTGATCACCAAATCTTATGGCACAAATTTGGGGTTAATAAACATAAAATTAAACATTCATAAGAGAGTCCTATTTAAGCTATGTATAGGTAAAACCCTAATACATTGAAAAATAATATATTCAAAAGCCATTACTTATGCTACGTATATCTACTAAAGAGAGGAGAAAAATTAGAGATACTTAACTTGAAGATGAATCCATCAAGACTTAATTTCCCCCTTGGTCAAAGGTGTTTCACAAGAGGTTTTTGTGGTTTGTAAGGATCACTAATAAATGCTAAAGGATCCAAGACTTCTCCACAAGACAATATTCTTATCCATGTATAAACCCTAAGCTAAGACTCCTCAAGTAGAATGGTGGAAGAGCATATTGTAAAGAAGTGAATGAATAATTAACTCTTGTTATCTCTATAATAATTTAAAAATGGATGTGCTTGTTTATTTGGATCTAGCCCTAATAATTTTCAAAATTTTAGTTTGGCAAAGTCGACCTAGTATCGTTATTGAGAAAAACAAATTATGTCATGATCAAGGTCAACCAAAGGCCAACTTGGACCATAATAAGTTTTACCTAGTTGACCTAGACCCTAATAAGTTTATCAATTATAGTACAAGGTATATGTCATGTCCCCTTTTTCATGGACATTGACAGTCTTGATGATTAGCCTATTATGCGACCTTCGCAGGCTAATAGGATGGATAGAGGGTCATATTGGATCTTGGCTTGAATTTGATTCACAGAATTTCTACATTTGGTTTTCATTTAGGTTATTTTAGACATTGGGCATGAGCTCCTACTTTTAAGGGATATTTGATATGTAGCAGAGCACCTTTATTTTGATATGGTTATGTGCAGAATCACTCCCTGATTCACTAGCTTCGATCGGTTCGAGGATCCGACATGTATTGAGGGAGATATTAATATTTGATTGATTTAATCAAATATTAATTATTTAGCCTTTTTTTAATTAGAAACCCTAATTCTAATTTAAGAAAACCCTAATTAGGGCAAGCATATCTTTTTGAGGGTATAAGGGTTTCTCATGGAGGCCATTATTCATTATGCATAGATTATTGATTATTGAAAATTGAAGAAATTCTTCTGTGAAGATTGAGCCAAGGGTTCCAAGATTCCATTGCAGTGAAGAACGTTCCCTCTTCATTGTGTGTGATTTAGAGGCTATGAGATATCAGCTGATTTATTGCCAAATTGAGAGATAGCTTCATCCAAAAGTTATCACAGAGATACAGATCTGAGAGATAGCTTCATCCAGAAGTTATCACAGAATTCCAGGGTTGAGAGATAACTTCACTCAGAAGTTATCATAGAATTACAAGTATTTTGTTATTTAGTTTTTGATCCAATAAGTTATACAGAGATAGATTTTGGTGTTAGAATCTATATTCATGAGATCATTAGGTTTAGCTATCAGGGGTTAAGAACAGACAGGTTAGTCGCCGTACCAAGTACGTACAGGTCCATACAGATCTGTGTCAGGAACCGACATCGGCAGAGAAAGCTTCCAGTGACCAACATCGGTCGACTAAAGACCGATGTCGGCAGAAAGCCGACCGATAAAGACTGACATCAATGAGATATCGACTGACGACGGCGTCTGTGTGTTGACACAGAAAGGCCGAGACCCTTCAGATTCAGATTTCACTTCCAAATTTGCAAAGCCAGGGTTTTCAATACTGTATTTCATGTTTTATATGCATAAGAGAGGATTATAATTGTAATAGTTTAGAAGGACATCTTTTGTAATCATCTGACATGAATGATAAGATCTGTGATTTGTTTATGCATACTTGAATCTATTCTGCAGTTGTATCTGTGATCAGAGGTTTATGAGTTTATATATTCCCTATTTGAAGGGGATACCACAGTGGTATCAGAGCTTTGGTCTTTGGTATCATAGTTTTGTGTCTTTCATATATCTCTACTGGTAAGGGATATTACAGTGGTATCAGAGCATAACTACATTTGGGATCCAGGTGGATCGAGTAGTTCATTATTTCGAGATTGCTTAGGGATAAGCAATTTCCAGAGGGGCAGATTGTCATGTCCCCTTTTTCATGGGCATTGACAGTCTTGATGATTAGCCTATTATGCAACCTTCGTAGGCTAATAGGATGGATAGAGGGTCATAATGGAGCTTGGATTGACTTTGATTCACAAGATTTCTACATTTGATTTTCATTCAGGTTATTTTGGACACATTTGGCATGAGCTCCTACTTTTTAGGAATATTTGATATGTAGCAGAGTGCCTTTATTTTGGTATGGTCATGTGCGGAATCACTCCCTGATCCACTAGCTTCGATCGGTTTGAGGATCCTACATGTATTGAGGGAGATATTAATATTTGATTGATTTAATCAAATATTAATTGTTTAGCCTAATTTTAATTAGAAACCCTAATTCTAATTTAAGAAAACCCTAATTAGGGCAAGCACATCTTTTTGAGGGTATAAGGGTTTCTCATGGAGGCCATTGTTCATTATGCATAGATTATTGATTATGATTTGATTATTGATTTTGATATTGAAGAATTCTTCTATGAAGACTGAGCCAAGGGTTCCAGGATTCCATTTGTAGTGGAGAACGTCAACTCTTCATTGTGTGCGATTCAGAGGCTGTGAAATATCAACTGATCTATTGCCTATTTGAGAGATAGCTTCATACAGAAGTTATCACAGAGGTTTATAGATTTGAGAGGTAACTTCATACAGAAGTTGTCATAGAGCTTTTCACGGATTTATTTCATTATGTTTTTTATTCAAATATTGCACAGATGAAGATCTTCTCTATTAGTGTCATCCTAGATTTGCAAAAGATCAGATTTTGATATGATATTTGTATTCGTTTATACGTGTGCCAGAGATTCATTATTGTAATCATTCTGAAGAATAATAAGAGCACTGATTTTCCAGTTAAGTAATTTACTGTGGTTTATTTATTATTTGAATTTATCTTGCAAAATCGTATCTTATTTCATGCAGAAGTAAAATATAGTGAAACAGTCAGAAAAATATCAGGTTTTCAGAATTGAAGAGAAACAGGGATATCACAGTGGTATCAGAGCTAATGTCTTGCCATCCTGTTGGGTAGTTTGGGTATCAGTATGCCTTTAACAGGTGTCAAAGATTTGGAAGAGAGAGTGCACAATGCAAAGGAGAAGTTAGAACATCCATTACAGCAAGCAGATGACATTCTACAAACTCTGGAGGAGTTAGAAATTTATTTAAGCAAGGTTGAGCAGTCAAATTCTTATGATATACAAACAGTGTTATCTCCAGCATTTGATTCTTTGGTGAAGCCCCGATTATTGAGACATCATGATGAGGAGGTAAGACTTGCAATTCTCTCTTATATTAGTGAAATCATGAGGATCATAGCTGGCTTTGATTTTAATGATGATCAGATTATGAGAGAGGTATTTCATACCATGGTAAGGAGCTTTGAAAAGTTGGATAACATTAGAGACCTTCATTTCTCTAAGAGGGCAAGATTACTTGAAATCTTTGCAAGGTATGGATTTGAAAACCTTATGATGTTAGTAGGTTGTATTGGTGACATTCACAGGATGTTTAAAATATTTTGGACTATTTTAGATGATTTTCATTCCAGTGATGTATTAGCATCCATGCACTCTATCATGTTCACAATCTTGTTTGAGGAGGAGGATAAAATCTCTAAACTTTTGGCAGAAGATTTATGGTATGTCTAGACAAAAGGGAAAAATGTTTCACCTAGAGCTTGTATGTGGTTAAAGAGTTTAATTAATAGGCCTAAGGATCATAGTGCTTTCCCTATGACATGTAGCAGCTTGCATAATGAGTTTGACAGTCATGCTGATCCAGTACAGGGAGATATTAACACATCTTTAGGTAATGATTTATTTGCATTATCTTCACAGGTAGGGGTAGTTGAGGATGTTGTGGATGAGCTTTCTAGGTATTTTCTTTATTTATTTTTGATCCAATAAGTTATACAGAGATAGATCTTGTGTTAGAATCTATATTCATGAGATCAGGCTGTTCAGCAATCAGGGGTTAAGAAGAGACAGGTTGGCGGCCGTACCACGTCCGTATAGGTCCGTTCAGAGTTGTTCAGGCACCGACATCGACCGAGAAAGGGCTTCCAGTGATCGACATTGGTTGACTAAAGACTGACGTCGGTAGAAAGCCGACAGACAGAGACCAACGTCAGCGAGATATCAACTGACGACGGTGCCTGTGTGTCGACACAGAAAGGCCGAGACACTTCCAGATCCAGTTTTCATTGCCAGATTAGCAAAAGCTAGGGTTTGAAGACCAAGATTTTAATATTCTTTATTTTGTATAACAGAGACTCAATCGTGTAATCGTCCAGAAGAACAAGTAATGAGATCTTTATTTGCTATTGAGAGATTATACTGTGATTTGTGTATGCTTATTTGAATCTATTCTGTAAGTTTGTATCTGTGATCAAAGCTTTATGAGTTTATATATTCCCTATTTGAAGGGGATACCATAGTGGTATCAGAGCTTTGGTCTTTGGTATCATAGTTTTGTGTCTTTCATATATCTCTATTGGTAAGGGATATTACAGTGGTATTAGAGCTTTGGTCTTTGGTATCATAGTTTTGTGTCTTTCATATATCTCTTTTGGTAAAGGACATCACAGTGGTATCAGAGCTAATGTCTTGCCATCCTATTGGGTAGTTTGGGTATCAGCATGGCACTAATAGGTGTCAAAGATTTGGAGGAAAGAGTGCACAATGCAAAGAAGAAGTTAGAACATCCATTACAGCAAGCAGATGACCTTCTACAAACTCTGGAGGAGTTAGAAATTTATTTAAGCAAGGTTGAGCAGTCAAATTCTTATGAGATACAAACAGTGTTATCTCCAGCGTTTGATTCTTTGGTGAAGTACCGATTATTGAGACATCATGATGAGGTGGTAAGACTTGCAACTCTCTCTTGTACTAGTGAAATCATGAGAATAATAGCTGGCTTTAATTTTTATGATGATCAGATTATGAGAGAGGTACTTCATGCCATGGTGAAAAGCTTCAAAAAGTTGGATGACATTAGAGACTCTCATTTCTCAAAGAGGGCGAGATTACTTGACACTTTTGCAAGGTATGGATTTGAAAACATTATGATGTTAGTAGGATGTATTGGTGGCATTCGCACTATGTTTAAAATATTTTGGAATATTTTAGATGAGTTTCATTCCAGTGATGTATTAGCATCCATGCACTCTATCATGTTCACAATCTTGTTTGAGGAGGAGGATAAAATCTCTAAACTTTTGGCAGAAGATTTATGGTATGTCTGGACAAAAGGGAAAAATGTCTCACCTAGAGCTTGTTTGTGGGTAAAGAGTTTAATTAATAGGCCTAAGGATCGTAGTGCTTTCCCTATGACATGTAGCCACTTGCATGATGAATTTGACAGTTATGCTGATCCAGTACAGGGAGATATTAACCCATCTTCAGGTAATGATTTATCTACATTATCTTCACAGGTAGGGGTAGTTGAAGATGTTGTGGATGAGCTTTGTCTTCAGGTGAGTTCAGCTCAGGTGGTAGTTAGTGAGGATGAGCCTGATGTTTGCATTCAGAGTATGGAGGTATACTCAGAGGTTAGTATATTGAGTATTGCTGATGAGTATGTTTTTGTAGCTGCTGATGAGGACCATGTGGTTGAGGCTCACACACATATTCAGGACTTGGGAGTACCTGATTCTAAGGAGTTTGGGATACCAATGGAGTTGAATCTCCATATTGATTATTCTCATACAGATGATAGTGTGGTACAGTTGGTTGTGCTGCCTTTATAGAGAGATCAGTTATGGGATGGATTGGCACCATCTCTTGCAAATGGAATTGGCAGTTGGAATTGTCCATTCTACTTGGATTATGATGTTTTGAGAATTTGTTTCTCATGTACTCTTGACTATGGTATTTGTAATCTTGGAGGTTGGAGTTTCATGCGCCAGTTTGTTTATGAGTCTTTCTTTGTTCTACTTCTATTGATATTGCAGGTACTTGCATTAATTCACGACAGTGCAGAGCATAACTACATTTGGGATCCAGGTGGATCGAGTAGTTCATTGTTTTGAGATTGCTTGGGGATATCCACCCCTCCAGAAATTGCTTGTCCCCAAGCAATCTTAGAACAATGAACTACTCGATCCACCTGGATCCCAAATGTAGTTATGCTCTGCACTACCGTGAATTAATGCAAGTACCTACAATATCAACAGAAGTAGAACAAAGAAAGACTCATAAAAAAAATGGCGCATGAAACTCCAACCTCCAAGATTACAAATACCATAGTCAAGATCACATGAGAAACAAATTCTCAAAACATCATAATCCAAGTAGAATGGACAATTCCAACTGCCAATTCCATTTGCAAGAGATGGTGCCAATCCATCCCATAACTGATCTCTCTATAAAGGCGGCAAAACCAACTGTACCACACTATCATCTATATGAGAATAATCAATATGGAGATTCAACTCCACTGGTATCCCAAACTCCTCAGAATTAGGTACTCCCAAGTCCTGAATATGTGTGTGAGCCTCAACCACATGGTCCTCATCAGCAGTTACAAAAACATACTCATTAGCAATACTCAATATACTAACCTCTGAGTATACCTCCATACTCTGAATGCAAACATTAGGCTCATCCTCACTGACTACCACCTGAGTTGAACTCACTTGAAGACAAACCTCATCCAAAACATCCTCAACTACCCCTACCTATGAAGATAATGCAGATAAATCATTACCTTAAGATGGGTTAATATCTCCCTGTACTAGATCAGCATAACTATCAAATTCATCATGCAAGTGGCTGCATGTCATAGGGAAAGCACTACGATCCTTAGGCCTATTAATTAAACTCTTTAACCAAAAACAAGCTCTAGGTGAGACATTTTTACCTTTTGTCCAAACATACCATAAATCTTCTGCCAAAAGTTTACAGATTTTATCCTCCTCCTCAAACAAGATTGTGAACATGATAGAGTGCGTGGATGCTAATACATCACTGGAATGAAACTCATCTAAAATATTCCAAAATATTTTAAACATAGTGTGAATGCCACCAATACATCCTACTAACATCATAATGTTTTCAAATCCATACCTTGTAAAAGTGTCAAGTAATCTCACCCTCTTTGAGAAATAAGAGTCTCTAATGTCATCCAACTTTTCAAAGCTTTTCACCATGGCATGAAGTACCTCTCTCATAATCCGATCATCATAAAAATTAAAGCCAACTATTATTCTCATGATTTCACTAATACAAGAGAGAGTTGCAAGTCTTACCACCTCATCATGATGTCTCAATAATCGGTGCTTCACCAAAGAATCAAACGCTGGAGATAACACTGTTTGTATCTCATAAGAATTTGACTGCTCAACCTTGCTTAAATAAATTTCTAACTCCTCCAGAGTTTGTAGAAGGTCATATACTTGTTGTAATGGATTTTCTAACTTCTTCTTTGCATTGTGCACTCTTTCCTCCAAATCTTTGACACCTGTTAGTGCCATGCTGATACCCAAACTACCCAACAGGATGGCAAGACATTAGCTCTGATACCACTGTGATGTCCCTTACCAATAGAGATATATGAAAGACACAAAACTATGATACCAAAGACCAAAGCTCTGATACCACTGTAATATCCCTTACCAATAGAGATATATGAAAGACACAAAACTATGATACCAAAGACCAAAGCTCTGATACCACTGTGGTATCCCCTTCAAACAGGGAATATATAAACTCATAAAGCTCTGATCACATATACAACTGCAGAATAGATTCAAGTATGCATAAACAAATCACAGATCTTATCATTCATGTCAGATGATTACAAAAGATGTCCTTCTAAACTATTACAATTATAATCCTCTCTTATGCATATAAAACATGAAATACAGTATTGAAAACCCTGGCTTTGCAAATCTGGAAGTGAAATCTGAATCTGAAGGGTCTCGGCCTTTCTGTGTCGACACACAGACACCGTCATCGGTCGATATCTTGCCGACGTCAGTCTTTGTCGGTCAGCTTTCTGCCAACGTCGGTCTTCAGTCGACCGATGTCAGTCACCGAAAGCTTTCTCTGTCGATGTCAGTTCCTGATGCGGATCTGTACGGACCTGTACGGACTTGGTACAGGTACCAACCTGTCTGTTCTTAACCCCTGATAGCTGAACCTAATGATCTCATAAATATAGATTCTAACACCAAAATCTATCTCTGTATAACTTATTGGATCAAAAACTAAATAACAAAATACCTGTAATACTGTGATAACTTCTGAGTGAAGTTATCTCTCAACCCTGGAATTCTGTGATAACTTCTGGATGAAGCTATCTCTCAGATCTGTATCTCTGTGATAACTTCTGGATGAAGCTATCTCTCAATTTGGCAATAAATCAGCTAATATCTCATAGCCTCTAAATCACACACAATGAAGAGGGAACGTTCTTCACTATAATGGAATCCTGGAACCCTTGGCTCAGTCTTCACAGAAGAATTTCTTTAATTTTCAATAATCAATAATCTATGCATAATGAATAATGGCCTCCATGAGAATCCCTTATACCCTCAAAAAGATATGCTTGCCTTAATTAGGGTTTTCTTAAATTAGAATTAGGGTTTCTAATTAAAAATAGGCTAAATAATTAATATTTGATTAAATCAATCAAATATTAATATCTCCCTCAATACATGTCAGATCCTCAAACCGATCGAAGCTAGTGAATCAAGGAGTGATTCCACACATAACCATATCAAAATAAAGGTGCTCTGCTGCATATCAAATATCCCTAAAAAGTAGGAGCTCATGCCCAATGTCTGAAATAACCTGAATGAAAACCAAATGTAGAAATTTTGCGAATCAAAGTCAAGCCAAGCTCCAATATGACCCTCTATCCATCCTATTAGCCTACGAAGGTCGCATAATAGGCTAATCATCAAGACTGTCAATGTCCATGAAAATGGGGACATGACAGTATATGGGAATGATAGTGTAACTTAAACCATCAAAAAGGGTTTTAGGTTAGGGAAGGGCTAATGAAGGTGGTAAATGACTAGAGGAAGTTGAAAAATAGGAGGCAAAACTTATGGAATTTTTTTTACGAAATCGGTGTGTGTATATCAAGTGTTAATAAGGGACAAAAATCATGAAAATCAATAATGGTCTTCCCACCCCCTTCCCAATGTACTCTTTAAGGCATGCACTCAGAGAGATTGACACTTAATGGGTTCCTACAAGATAAAAAGCATATAAAATTGATAAAGTTTGAAAATATTATGTGTATACATATGACCCACTCTAAATTCATCATTTTTTACTAAAGTGAAATAGGGGATGGTGATTTGATAAAAATAATATAACAACACACAATGTTGAAGCTAAAAAAAATTGAAGTATTCAAAAGCATAAAATAATTGAAAGTAAATGATAGAAAGGGAAATAACTAAAAATAAAATTAAGGAATACCTTGACATAACTTTATCATTGGATGGTTCTCTATTTTTTTTATATTTATGATCATGGAGGGTACAGAGACTGCTTTTGACAAAACCAAGGATACAAAACTAAACAACAAAAATAAACAAATGCAAGAAAGTCAAGATAACTAATGTTATGTGGATGGGATATAGTTAGAAATTTGGAAAGCTGGGATGATAAGTTATATTTTATAATAAATAACCAAGTCAAAATTTAGAGTAAACTAGGTAACTAAAAATCCAAGGATACTAAAGATTGATAAAATCAAATAAGTAAACTTTAAGTAAGAAAGGCAAACTCACCAAGTCAATCTAAGGATACGTGTCAAAAGGATGGTAATCAAACATCAATGTAAAATTAGTAACAATCCTTAAACAAATATGGGCAAGTAAAATGGTAAAATAACATTTATGAGTGAGCAGTAACAATCCTTACTCAATCATCAATGGAAAAATTGTATAAAAGGGAAAACAACATTATTGAGTGAGAAGTAATAAACCAACCTCACTCAACAATGGAAAAAGCACATGAAAGTAGTAATAAACTTAGTTGTCTACAAAAAAATGGTAGTACAATAATGAAAAATGGTGAAAAGGAAACAAAGTGATGATGGGATGTAAGTCAATGGTGTAAATAAACTAATCTAGAGTTACTCGGGCATATTGTTTTATTCTAAAGATAGATACAATTGAAGCAAAGCAGTGCTAGCATGTTTTGAAGATGTAAATAAGAGGGAAGTAAAGAAGAGGGAAAATAGATTTAGAAGCACACTTTCTTGTCAAGGAGGTAAATGAAATGGGTGGAGGGGAGAATGAAATAAAAACCAAGGTAAAGGAACTCTTTATTGAAGTCAAGATGCTCAAAGTTGGTTTATAAAAATAAGAACACTTTTGATATTAAGGACTTTGAATAACACCTCTTAGCCACATAAATATGAGGTAAACAAATCAATTATATAGATAATCCCATTAAGGTTATATGCATTTTAAAAATGGACCTACCTTCCCATGATGCATTCCCTATTTTTTAAGACCCCTTATAGAGCCATCGGTCTACTGTGAAGATTGGGTACTTATGTGGAAAAGTAAGTAGCACCATAGAGTTTGTTGAATTATCCTATTCCAATATACTAGCCCACCGCACCCCAATGGATATTGGATCTATTTTGAGGCCAAATTTGGAGTTTTAGATTAGATTAGATATAGGAGATGTGCTTGTAATCACATATTTTGGTGTGATTTTGACTTTTTAAATTTGTGTGTTACCTTTTGTATATCATTTTCTTTTATTTTTAAATGATTTGGGTTTTAACATTATTGATGGCTATTTTTATTCCTCCATATATATTTATAAAACCAAACATGGGTGTTAAAGATGAGTTTTATTTAAATAATTGGGACTTAGTTTTTATAAGAGAGAATTTAGAGAGCATGGATTTTAAGAGTCTCATTAATGTAGGTGAAATAAAAGTGTTATCTTGAATACGACCTTGGTATATCCAATATGGACTAAAAGGAAAGGAAATCAAGAGGAATTAAACATGAAGCAATTTGAATACTTTAAATCATAAAAATAAATTACAAAGGGGAAAAAAAGGATAAAATGACATACAAGTGTGATTATTAATAATAAAAATTAGGGAATTATAGGGAAACATGATAAAACATGTTACGAAAATTTCATCTACAAAAGAAAGCAAAAGCTAAAGTTGAGAACAAATTATCACAAACTTGTAACCATTGAAAAAACACATTATAGACAAGGAATAATAAATGAGAGATGGTGATTTTATGAGGAAGGCCATGTCCTATCCATGGTCTTACTTTAAAACCCATAAAAGATAAACCCATGAGGGTGCATAAAGTATGTGAAAAGTAAATGAGATAAAATATTGTGTTTGTGAGGAAGGTCAGGTCCTATCCATGGTCTTACACTGCAAATCAAAAAAGAGAAACCCAAGGGTTGCCAAAAAGGTATTGAAAATTAAGGGAAAAAGTGGAAATCATGAGGAAGACCAGGTCCTATCCATGGTTTTACAATGCAAATCATGAGAAAAAGAGGAACTAAATGACCAAAAGGAAGGAATGAGGTTTGTAAAAATAAAGAACTACTATAGAGGGTGAGACCCATGTAAGTATCTTACAAAAATTATTATAAGGATATTATATAGAAAGTGTGATAATAAGGGAAGGATTTAAGAAAAATAATTCATGAGTAATTGCATATTGGTGGGCTCTTTGAAAATATGACCTTCATTAGTTTGAAGGTGATAGTTGCTTGGACCAAGAATGTCTTTGACTAAATAAGGGACGCAACATTTTTGGGCATATTTACCTTCTCTATCATGAGTGTAGTATAATTTAAGGAAAAAATCACCAACATTAAAAGTGTGAGCCTTAAATCATTTGTTATGTTGCTTGGCAATATGGGCCTTGTATTGGTGATTATGTTGTAAAGTAAAAGATCATGTTCATCAAGGAGATTAAGAGAATGAAGGAAATATTTTGAGTAATTATTCATTAGGTATGATACCATGAGAGAGAGAGAGAGAGAGAGAGAGAGAGAGAGAGAGAGAGAGAGAGAGAGAGAGAGAGAGAGAGAGAGAGAGAGAGAGAGATCAACTTTTAATGGGAGGACTGATTCAAAACCACAAAATAGAGAAAATAACATTGCCTAGTGGTAGTGTGAATTCTAGTGTGATAAGCCCAAAGAGTAGGATAGAGATGAAGATGCTAATCTATGTGGATTTAAATAATTATATTTTGGATAATTTTTTAAATAATTTTATTGGCAGCCTTTAATTGTCCATTAAATTTTATATGGTAGGGTGTGGAAAATTTGTGATTGATTTTAAATTTAGCATAGATTCGTTTAACGTATTTATTTTTAAAGTTACCATCATTATCTAAAATGATAGTATGAGGGACACCAAAGTGTAAAATTATTTGATTAATAATGAATTTGTAATCGTGGTACTGGTGAAATTGATGAGTGTCATAACATTGACCCATTTGGTAAAATATTATGTGGTTGTGATTATAGAGACATGCCCATATTGAGATTGAGGTAACTTGCCTATTAAACCCAATCCCCACATGCAGAGTGGCTAGGGATATTCAATAGTTTGAATATATGTTAGAGGTACATGAATTAAATCATCATGTAGTTGGTAAGGAGTACACTTTTTATCAAATTCAATGGCATCTTTTTCAAGAGTGGGCTAAAAGTATCCCATACATAACCATTTGTGGGCTGTAGCATGTTTGCTACATTGGCCACCACAAATACCCCAATGTGTTTGTTATAGAAGAGGAAGAGCTTATTATTTGATAACATAATAGAGTAAGGTACATTTAGAATTGTGATAATATAGGATTTTATATCGAAAGAGATACATAAAATATTGTTTTTGAATGTGATTGTTTTCATGAGAATCAATGTTTGGAGGATAAGTTTGGTGTTTAATAAATTGAATAATATCTTTATACCAAAAGCTTTGGTGAATAGTAATAACCTAAATATATAGAAAAAGTGAATTATGTAGTTAAAGAGAAGATGGGGATTTTCTAAATTTGGATTAAAAATGTGGGATCAGTAAGAACATGGTGTGGATGAAAAAGAGATTCTGAAGAAGTAAGTGAATAGGGAATAGAATTTTGATCTTGAGGGATAGGCTCAATGTTAAAATAATTGAAATATTTGGCAAGGGTTTAGTCATATAAAATTTCAAAATTGGTATCTTTAGTGTGGCTTGTGACACCCAATCCATAGGTCCATCTTGCATGCTCTCATGACCCTTCTAGACACCTTTTTGCTTATTCCCAATCATCCATAGAATTTAGAGACCTAATTCTAGCTTATCCAAGCTATTTTTTCCATGCTAATTCTATCCCCCTAGGTCTTGTATCTATATGACAACAAAACCTAACTTGGACTATAGTGTTGAACCTGAGGGTGTCCTATTTCCAGTGCTTCTATCCAATCACATTTTGAGCCCAATTGACCATTTCCTTCTGATTTCTCTTCTTCATTGTGTCATCCTAGCATAAATAGATTTAACCCATGAATAATAGATCTCTGTAAATCCCATTCAAAGTTCATTTATAAGGGGTTTTAAAATACTTATCAAGTAAGAAATAATACAAGTAAAACCACTACTGTAAATTTCCCTATTCTCTACATGTAGCCATCTAATACAACTACAAGCATATCCAAATCCTCACATCAGTCCCTAGCCACATCAAGCACACTTAGTTTAGCATTTTTTACATCCATATAACACTATTTCATAAAGAACATAAAGTGGGAGAATTACATATGGCTTGATCCCTATTTAGAGTATTAGTATATACGAAACATACCCACACAAGAGGTGTGGATACACGTCCAGTGCATCTTACACACACTAACCCCCATCCTCTTTCATAAATTTAATTAAATAATAATTAATGTATAGGGATTGAAGATTAAATATTCTTTATAATGAGCGTCATCAATATTAAGGACTTGAAATTTCATAGGCAAGCTCACATAGAGAGAATGAATAAAACCCAGAAAACTTAGATCTTTGTGACTAGTTTGGATATTAGAAAGAGGGAATAGAGTATAACACTAGACCCTAAAGTTTCCTATTTTAAATTATCCTATCCTTTCAACAAATTAAATCCATATCTAGATTCATGACACTATCGCAATCTTCGACAACCGTTATTATCCTCTATCTCAATTTTATCAGCCTAGTTTTAAAATAAGTTATATTTCTCCTTTCATTACTATTATTAGAAAGATATGAAAGTCAAATAAATTATACAAATCAATAATGTATTTATTAAAATATTATTTATTGATTTAGTCAACTCAGACCTTTAACTAAATTAGGAATAAGACTCTAATATTCCCAAAACTATTAAATCATTTGGTGAACCTAACTTACTTTATTTTTTAATGTCCTTTGCTTTTATTATTGTGTGTGATTTAGGACATTTGCCAATTTCCTTTACTTGTACTCTTATATGTGCTTATGTCCCACCTGATAACCTTGCTTGTTTTCAATTGTATGTGTATGTGGCATTTGAACATGCCTTGTATGATTGCTTTTTATTTTGAGTGATATGTAACCATGTATCTTGTTTGCTTGTCACCTTGGCCACTCTTGTATACTTCTATATTCTTGACTTACATGCTTGTTTACTTGTTGGCTTCTCAAATATTTGAAATTACATGATCCACATCATGCATTTATATTTATTTCTTGGATTCCATGATGGACATCATGCTCCATCCCTCTTTGACAATTAAAAATTAACATTTTTAGTTTCAATTAAATATATTACACATGTTATTACATTGTTATATCTATCTAGGCATACCATTGTTGATCTAACAATCTCCAGAACAAACTATTCTATCTCTTGAGACATCATTTTGATTATCATTATTATATCATATATCTCATAGAATAATACAATTATAGGGATTTTTATTCTTAGGGTAGTCATTATAGGGTATTCATTCCTACCTTCAAAAGTGGGGGAAACAAATAGGGGTTTTGTCATAGAGATAAAAACTCTTAATAGGTCAAAAAATTAGTTTTTAAAACACTCAAAGTAGTAATCAAACGTCAAACTAGGTAGAATAGACTAAAAAAATAGTGATGATTATAGAATAGTCATTAGATTCAACGAAGGACAATAGCGCCAGACATGGACAAAAGTGCCAAATAGTAGGGTGTCCTATTTTTGGTGCTCTTCTCCAAATAATAAAAAACCCAATTTTTTTAGAAATAGGTATAAAGGTTAGCTTAATTATAGTTTTTTTAGATACATATCAGTCTAGATTTAGTAGTTTCAATATAATTTTTCTTAGAGAATCTAGATATAGGGGGAATCATGAACATCACGATGGATCTCACTTTTAATTTTAGATTGGGTAGTTGGTATAACACTAGATTAGAATCCATGTTATAGACACTAGTGATTGGGGGAAATGTGCACAACAAATTTGACTTCTTTTCTTTCAAAGTTCATTATTTTACTTAGGCATTCTCAATAGTTGCATGCCTTATTCCATCTATAGGTGGTTGGAATCATTTTATAGTGGCTTTCATACAAGCCTAACCTCCACATTCGTGAGTGGCTTCCACATAAGCCTAGTTCCCAATTTCAAAGTGGATTTCATACAAGCATAATCTCCTCCTTACAAAGTTGGGCATGTTTTGCTTAATTTCCAATACACATTTGGCTATCCACACCACTTTGTCAGATTGGAAAGCATTCATGGGATTCAAGAGCCATTTTATATGATACACATTCATACTAGTATCAGTTCATAGCTTCATTTAGTGAGAAATGATGGAGCCAAAGGACTAGCTAGTCTTTACATTCTTGAGCCACATAATCAAAGGGATTGGAAACATAGTCCAAACATTGATTATGACATCATTATCACAAAGCTTCACTTAGTGGGTGATGATGGAGTTAAATGGCTAGACTTTGCATTCTTGAGACACTCTTAAGGAATTGAGCACTCAACTCCATTTATGATATTGTACCATTATACAACACATACCCAATATTACTAAAAATTATATATCCTCACTCAACATCAGAATAGGTTTTATATTGGCTTACATACTCATTGAGGTGTATTCATTCCTTTATATTCCTCTCTCTCTTACCTAGATTTATATGTTCTTATTTTAGATATAGTGTAGCTAATAATAACTAATCTACTCTTTATTTTCTCTTAAAAATTTACACTTCATGATGTGCTCTCTCTATGCACACCCAGCATGACATAACTTCATGGGCTTCACCCTTGCCAATAAGTTTAGGTACACTTTCTACTTTTCTTTTATCCTAGTATTTCACTTTATTATATCACTAGAATAAAGTGGGGTAAAAGTAGTCATATAAAATGTCAAAATTGGTAGCTTGTGACACCCAACCCATAAGTCCCTCTTACATGCTCTCAAAACCCTTTTAGACACCTTTTTGCTTATTCCCAATCAGTTGTAGACTTTCAAGACTTGATTCTAGCTTAGCCATGCTACTTTTCCCATTCTAATTCCATCCCCCTAGGTCTTATACATGTAGGAGAATATTGTCAAAATTGGATTATACTGTTGGACCCTAGGGTGTCCCATTTCTAATGCTCCTATAAAATCACATTTTGATCCCAAATGACCATTTCCTTCTGATTCCTCTTCTTCATCATGTTAGCCTAGCTCAAATACATTTAATCCATGACCAATAGATCTTTATAAAATCCCATTAAAATTTCATTTATAAGGTGTTGGAAAATACTTATTAAGTAATAAAGAATACAAGTAAAACCACTAAGGAAAATTTATATATTCTCTATATACAACCAACTAATATAGCTACATGCATATCCAAATCCTCACATCAGTCCATAACCACCTCAAGAACACTTAGTTTATCATTTTTTGCATCCACATAACACTATTTCATAAATCACTTCAAGTGGAAGAACTACATATGGATTAATCCCTCTTTGAAGTATTAGTATGTAGGTAGTGTTTCCACACAAGGGGTTTGGATACATGTTTAATGCATCTTACACGCATTATCCCCCCCCAACCCTCTTTATCAAATTTCATTCAAGCATAATGAAGTTCTAGGGTTTGAAGATTGAATTTTAGCTACAAGGAGCTCCATTAATATTTAGGACTCAAAATTTCATAGGTGGGCTCACATAGGGATAATAGACAAAACCCAAAAAAATCAGATCTCTATGACCAATTTGGATAATAATGGTAGGACCTAGACTATAGCACCAAACCTCAAAGTGTCCTATTTTTGGTGCTCTTGTATTATCATTGAATGAAAGCTAGATCTAGATTCATGACACTATTCTTGTCCTACATATATAGTATCAATCTTTGTCTTAGTTGTATCAACTGAGTTTTAAGATAATTTATATTTCTCCTCTTTCATTACTATTTTTAAAAAGCTACAAAATTCAAATAAATTATACAAATTAGTGGTTAAATTATTATAATAGTATTCACTAATTTAGTCAACTCAGACCTTTAACTAAATTATGAATAAAACTCTAATATTCCCAAAATAGTTAAATAAAAAAGTATCTTCAATTTGATGATAATAAATGAGATTTTCACTTTTGCATTGATAATCACCATTCACTTGGTGACAAGTGAGTTGAGCGTCACATAAATCATGTATATTTGTTATATCTATATCAAGGGATACTCTCATTTCTAAGATTAAATATTCATACTCTACCATGTTTTAGATTATGGTAAAAGCAGGTTTTGAAGAGGCCCCGAAACCCTAGTACAAGGAAAAAAGATAGAGCAGCCAAAATACAGACAAAGTCTAAAAACTACTACAAGGAAGTAGCAAAAATAGGTTTTAAATGGACCTGAAACCACCGGAAAGACAACCGGTCACAACCCAAATAAACAGAGATCTGGCAACACCTTAGACATAGGAAGACAACAAGAAAACAAAGAACTAGACCAGATTATTTACTAGCAAGAGGAACCAAATTATTCATCCAGTTCCAATATCATTTTCATTGTTTCTTTTTCTTTCAAAATAGTATCCTGGGTAGTGGTTTCCACCAGCATTGCTCCTTTTTGTGTTACCTTCTTTCTAGTACTTTGTCTCATTCTTTTGCTGGGTCCTTCCAAAGCTTTAGTCTCCTCACTGGCTCTTTTACCAATATTGACAACAGCAGCACAAATATTGGGCATAGCTTCCTCCATTTTCATTTTATTGTCCTTAATTAGTTCTCGGAGGTTTTTCTCATAAGCTTTGAGCTTGGCTGGGATCTCTCCTATCTGGTTATCCATATTGTTGATTTTGTTCCATACCTCTTTCAGGGTATCTTCCATTGTTTCCACTTTCCTTTTGAGGTTCATAACCTCCCTGCACATCCAAGAATCAAATTGATAAGATGCCTCTACTTTGCAATTAACCCAGTTCATTGGTGTATGTGTTTCATCATTCAGTTTTTTCCCCCTCCATTCCTCATAATTTTTATTAGGACTGTTCCTGTCTTCTTCAGTGATATCTTCTCGACCCTTATGTTCCCACTCTTTAATTCCATTTTGAATTTCCATTTCCATATCTTGATTATCATCCTGCCCTGTAGTTTCCTTTTCGTTCTTTGATCTTGGGTCCTCAACAGGGTCATCCTGGACAAAATTAGACTCCGCCTCTTTTTGGTTTTCCTCAGTGTTTTCAGTTCTATTTGCAAAATCCTCCTCTGTATTGACATCATCTTTTTCATTCTTCTCAAGACATTCTTCATCCTCATTAGATTTTGTAGCCCGACTTTCAGTTCCTTCTTCTTCCTCCATGTTTTCCTCACTGGGTTTATCAATACTCTCCCACTCCATATCTTCTTCTACAATCTGCTTTTTAGTACTAGGGAGCTTGATTTTGCCTTTCTCAGTAACACATTCACTCTTTCTGTTCCCTGACTCCTTGTTTTTCCCCTGTATACTCTACCATGTTATTAGTGACATCAAATGTGATTCAAAATTATAAAGGGATAATTTTTCCAAGAGGGCTCATGGGGATACAATTTGGCCCAACTTATTGAAGACATTTATTGCCATCAAAATGAAGGGTCCAAGTATCTTTATATAAATTGATATTGATATCAAGAAGTTCTTTGATAAATAATTTTTGTTTGTAGTGTTAGAGAAGATAGATGACTCTTTTAAATTATTTGATTCAAGGTTAGCATTAAAGTTATGTAAGTAATCTTTAAGAGATATGGCTTGATCGAGACTATCAATATAGATAATATTATCATTAAGAAGACTATCTTGAATGTGGTTGGTTTCTAAGATTGGAATTGTGTCAAGTTGATCAACAAATATTTATCCTTTGACATATTTTTGTGTAATAATTTGGAGATATAAATTCTACGATAAGGACCATCCACTTTCCAATTCTATTGCCAAGAAGAAAGACTTTGGAAAAGAAGTGATGAAAGGGGTCAAAATGAAAAATAACATAAGTGTTTCAATAAAGAATATAATGTTAGAGTTTTTTAATGGCAAAATATATGATGAGGTAATCACATTCAACTTTTATATAATGTTTCTCATAGTCAATAAGGCCTCGAATGATATAATATATTTCATATTCCCTCCTAGTATCATATTGTTGGGTAAACATATCCCCAACTGATATGGGTATGGAAGAGGTATATAAGATTAACAAATGATTTTATGAAGTTGGATGAGGAGTAGGTGGATGAAATAAGGATGTTTTCATATTGTGAAATACTTTTTGAAAAGGATATATCCATTCTATGGAATTAACTTTCTTAAGAAGAGAATTGATAGAATAGATATGATAAGACATTTCTAGGATAAACCATCTAATTGCCCCAAGTTTACCGAGGTAAGTGTGAATATCTATGATGGAGTGAGGGATGGACATGTTGATGATAACACGTATTTTACCAAGATTGACATTAATGCCATGAAGAGAGATTAATAATCTTAAATTTTTTCTAGATGTGACACCAAAAACACATTTTTAAGGATTGAGTCTAACTTTATATTTAATGAGCCAATCGAAGATGACAACAAGATAATAGAGATGACTCTTGTGGATTTTGGAATTTTAAATGAGGTCATGCACATAGATCTCTAAAATTTTATGAAAAAAAGTCATGAAATATGTGAGTTGTCACACATTGATAAGTAGGTCCAACATTTTTAAGGATTAAATGCATTTTAACATAGAAATAAGTGCGCCATTCTATGGTGAAAGTTGTCTTATGTTGGATTTTGGTTGTAATTTGAATTTTTTTATAACCTAAGAAAACATCCACAAGGGAAAAAATTTCATAACCAATAATGGAATCGATGATGGCATCAATAGAAGGTAAATGGAAATTATCCTTGGGACAAACAAGATTGAGATTACAAAAATCAATGTAGATGTGAATGACAATGATTGATTTATTTTAGATAGGGACAATATTAGAAACCCATTATGAATAGTCAATGGGCTTGATAATCATAGCATCGAGAATCTTGATAAGTTATTGAAGGCATAAAGTTGAAACTTTAGGTAGAAATTTCAATTACTTTTACAACACAAGGTTGGCATTAAGATAAGTGATAATATTTTATTATACAATGTTAAGGTCAATACCAGGAATGTCCTCATATGACCAATTAAAAGTCTCATGATATTTATCAAAGAATAACCTAAACTTATCATGTTTAGTTGGTGTGTGTTTGTGAGAGACTATAATTGGTCAAGGGCATGATGAGGTACCATATTCGATTCAATTAGTTTATTATATGAATGTAGTATTAATATCATGGAAATGATATGGTGCATTAGGTAAAGAGGATATTGAATTTGATGTAGGGTTGATGCTAGTGATGGAGTCATTGAAACAAGGGGCTTTATTTTAAAAATTTCTAAGTTTCTAATATTGTCAAGGGAGTTGAGGTTCTCAGGCATGAATCAATTAAATAATGGATTCATTAATAGCCAAAGTGGGAATAGGACCATAATACTTGAAATCTACTTAAAGATCAAAAATTTGATTACCACGGTAGTCATATTTAGAATGTATTTGACATACATCTATGGCTTTGGAATCTAATGTAATCTTAGGAGTAAGGGGAGTATGGGAAGAATGTTTGGTTGGATTATTGTTAACTTCATTGATGGGGGAAGAATCGGATGCAAGGATTGAATTTATAAGTGGTATAGAAGATTTACGAGTTGTTAGAGGTTTAGAAACTAGGACTTGTTCTACAACCCAAGGAGTATTAATAAGTGGAGAATTAATAGGAGGCACATAAACTTTAGGGGATAATTCAACATCAATGGAAATGGTATGAAAATCATGGTTAAAATCATGTATTTAGGCCAATGTTTTCTAATAATTCTAGTCATCCAAGTCTCAAGATTGAGCTTGGGCCATGATGTAGTTATCATTATAGGTTGGATAAATTATGTATGCTTGAGATTCAAGAGGAATTTTAGAAGGGGAAATACAAAGATCACTAAATTTATGTGGAGACATGATTAAAATATCTTGGAATAATTTTTCCACTACATAATCATTGCATTTGAATCCATCTTTTGGGTTATAGGCATCATGATCATTGGATGGAGGGGGAAATTAGTGATCTCTTCAATGAGAGGGATGGTGTGATCATAAGGTAATAAAGAAGGAGGGGTACACTCTAATATATAAGGAGGTATCTTATTATTTTTGAATGTATGTTTTAAGTCACTAGGTTAATCATCATCTAAATTATCTAGAGTGATGTGTAAGTCCAGATTGATATTGATGAATTCAGGTAAAGGAACTTTGTTTATTGTTGGAATGGTAGGAATGAGATATCAAGATTTAGAATTAGGAAGTTGAATAATCCAAGGGTTGGGATAGTTTTCATGTTTATAATTTTTGATGTTATGTAGGAACTTGGTGCATTAGCTACTAGAAAAGGTGATAGCCCTCACTATATGAGTCCATAGTCATCATAGGAGTATGTTGTAAGATAAGGTTAAATTAAGGACCATAAGATTAGCTCGAACAATTTTATGTTCAATTATAAGGGGGAGCCAAATACAACCAAGTGGATTATAATTGGTTTTATCAAATCCATGATAGGTTAGGCATGTTTACTTGAGATGATCTTTATTATAGCCAAGTTGTTATATGATCCATAAAGATGTCATATTAATAACAGACCTTTTGAAAACTAAAAAAATATGAATAAGGGTGGTATTAATGGATATTTTAATAAATATGGGTGAATGATTTATGTGAAAAACTATCTCAACACTAATTATTATTATTCAAGGAATTAAATGGAAGGTTTGAAAGAAGGGCAAATGGATTCAATGGTATGTACATTGGTAGGTTGAGGCTCAAGAGAGGGTAGTTCTTCTTGTATAGAAGATGGATCTTTAATTTCTTACAATTATTAAATAAGTAACTTTAAATTATAAGGATATGTATACACCTTAAATTGGTCAGACAACCACACATATCATGTCTTTTCATACTCCTCTTTATAGGAAACTTTGACTTGAAAATATGAACCTTGTTTGCACTGGCCATATCTTTATTTTTTCTTATCTTAGTATGGTTTCTTGATTTTTTCACCTTTTTACTCATTACCAGTCATATGAAATCTCATTACCAATGATTCCACCTCAGCCAAATAGTATTCTCCATGCCAATCCTATTCTCCTAGGTCCTGAGCCTATAGTATAGGAGTGCCAAAATTGGACAATAATGCCAAATAAAGATGTGTCCCATTTTCAACACTCTTTCCCATTTGTATTTTAATCCCCAATGGTCATTTGTCTTCACTTAACAAGTCCCTAACCCTTATTATCCCCTCCTTTATGTTTTGTTTACCTTTGTCATGTTGGCTAACATGAATAAAGCTCCCAAATTTAAAATAGTCTCCTATATAAAGGACATCACAAGGAATTTTATATCTATCACTTCCTACTTTGGCACAATAAATAATTAAAATTAGTCAATAATATAGCTTAGACTTATGCATCATACATACATTTGCATGCTTGATAAAGGAAGGCCCTAGGTAAAAGTTTATTCTTGCATCTACTATGCATGTTGATTATGCATGTTCCCTAAGGGAGAATTATATTTTATTTGAGATCTTGGTTTGAGGGTCAATGTAAGCAATAATTAGGATAGCAAGGGTTCTAGATCATGTGATCATACTTCTCCTAACCTAGATTTTTCCCTCTTGATTCTGACATGTTTATTGTTTCATGTGTGTAGGTAGACCTAGGGTTTTAATAATAGAATAGGTTATACAATGGTACATACAAGTGATTCTAGAGAAATAAAGACACTTATAGGACACAAAAATTAGGCTACACTATAATCTAGAACCAAAAATTTATTGGACAACATCATCAAAATTGGAATACAGTGTTGGACATCAAAGTGTCCACTTCTTAGTGCTCTTATCCTTTCATAAAAAAAAATATAGATTCAAATATTTGACATCTTCCTAGTCTTACATAATAGTTTTTAGCCTCTGTATCAGTTGTCTCAACCTATTTTTCTAGATAATGCATTTCCTTACCCATGGAATTGATTTGATCAAATTTATATAGATCTATATTTTACAACATTTGATTATATATTACTCCCTAATATATACCTTTTATTATGTATGATATAAACCCTAGTTTCCCAAAAACAATAAAATATTTGGTGTACCCAACTTTCTTTAAACAAATCTCAAACTCTAGGTACCCCTAAGGTTTTTCCTTCACATTTTTGTGCAAAAATTCAATTTTAAAATTTTGATTTTTCTACATTTTTTTTATTCAAATTTATTTTAGAATTCAAATTATTGTAATATTTTCAAAATTCTAAAACTCCAACCCAAAACCCTAGATTTCCAAACTAGGTCCTCAAACCCCAAGCCTTCCTCCCTTACACTTTTTATATAAAATTTTTGGAATTTTTGTAACTTGTTTGGAGTGTCAAAAATATTTTCAAAATATCTATGTTACTAGTCATTCTTGAATTTGTTTGCTTAATATTAATTTTACATATTTTCTTTGGTGAAATCAATAAAATCAACACTAAGGCACTTCTTCCCTCTCATCCTATAGATAAATTTATAAATTTGGCTCATAATTATGTTAATGAATGGATAAATTTAAAAAAGTTCACATTATCCAAAAATGAAGAAAATGATTTCATTTATAATGAAGACAATTAATATTATTGTAATAAGGAATATGATGATGCATATGAAAGTGATAGTGTAAAAAAGGTAGATGCATCTTCTTCTCTCAAACCTATCTCTTTTCTTCTCTCTTCTAAAGAAAATAATTTTTATAAATGGGAAAGGTACTTTTCACCTCATTATCCTATGCACAATACATCAAATGAACAAATTAGTCATGTATTTCTAAGTGAACCTCTCATTGGTGATAATTTGATTCATGTGAACCTAGTATCTCTCTCTTTTTTACTACTTCTATGTTTGAATTACAACAATATAAAAACAATAGAATCAAATTTTCAATTCATAGTTCAAATGATCCATGTCATGTTTTTAATTCTACTTTGTCATCTCAAACAATGACAAAATAATGTCTAAATGATAACTCTCTTACTTTTAATTCTCATATGACAAATGAAAATAATGCATACACTCTATTCAATGATAACATATATGCACATAATATTCCAATTTCACATGACAATTTATTGCATATTAGAAAAGAATTAACATATTCTCTTACCCCTCTCCCTAGTGATAATGGAAGTGATAATGAGTATGATAGTGAACATGCAAATCAATATGACAATGAGAGTGAATATGAAAGTGATACTTCTACTCCCCTTTCAAATGACCAAAATTATAATTGTGATAATGCATGGAATAATGATGACTATTATGCATATAGTGAAGAAGAAAATGCATCTCATGCTTCTAACTCTTCTCTCACTCCTCTAAAACATAATGCATTACAAAATGTTACTGCTACTTCTATGCATGATTCTATTTAAAATGATTCACATGTCAATGATAACATCACATCTTCTATTTAATTAGAATATGATTCACTAAATACTAAGGATACCAATGAATCTCCCAAATCACCCCTACTAAAGTAACACCTATTTCTCACTCTTCCAAAGGTTCAAGTGAGCACATCCCCTCTCTATGATCCAATTTCTAAATGTAGCATTCCCATGGATCAAATAAATGATCAAATTCAATGTTTAAATGAGCCACTTCAAGATAATAATATACTAGCCCAAAATATTATTTATTTGATGCATGAAGTTGGTGAATTACAACACCAATTACATCTCCTTACTTTGGAAAATAAGGCTTATAAGTCTTGGATGGATGTCAATGACTTACGTGGTAACCCTCTTCCAAATAAATTTGTCAAAGCTTCATTACCTAATAATTTCTAGATACCATCATAGCCTCAATTTTATGGAAATGAAGATCCATTTGTTTACCTTAAAGCCTTTTGAAAGGCTTTACCATCTCACGTTAGTCCTTTGATTATACTGAAGTTGTTCCAATAGACGTTAATGGGTAATGCATAGAATTGGTTATTTCATATACTCCTTGTTAGTTCATTACAAACATATGATGACTTAGAGGAGGAATTTTTTAGATATTACATAGAAAACATGGGCCCTCATGTTACATATGATAAACTTTTTGCATTGCATCATAATACTTTAGAGCTAGTTAGTGATTAAAGCTTACAATTCAAGACTCACATGTTAAGATTGATCTATAAACCAAAAAATTTAGAGATTCAACATATATTTATTAAGTGTATTTTCCAACCCCTCATAGAGGATATATTATATCAGATAGTGTCCTTTTTTTAGCACTTATGTTATCTAGTTTTAGCCTTGGAGAAGAAATTAGGATTGATTAAGTCAGATTCAATTGATTGGATTACTATGGATTTCACAACATTTCCTCCATATATAGCTCTTAGTAGTCAGCATCCACCATGTCCAAAACAAGATAGGAGACCACAAATAGAAAATCAACTAGTTAAGAATAGACAACCAATTTCCAGAGCACCACTTACAATATGCACTATAGAAAATATTAGTAGGGCACCACTATAGTTTTGCGTAGCCCATATGTCATATTATCAGCACTAATAGATAAGAGGTTAATCACAATGCCTTTTACTCATCATCAAGATCCACATCTCCTAGACAAGTATCCACATCTACCCTTTTTATAACTATCATCATATCTATGGACATAGAGACAATGATTATTATGGACTTAGGGACTATATTACTAGACATGTCAATAATGAAATCATAGAATTCACACCAAGGGAATAAACATATCCTCCATCATGGATCCATAGACTTCATTCATCCATGATTGAGTCATCTTAAAATATTACATAGTAGGAATCATGAGTTACACATCATGATATTAATGCAGTTTCTAGGATAGAGTCTCACAGGAGATCTCATATCCCATCTACTCAGAGAGTTTAGAAACTAGTATAGTGAGAGAAGCCTACATATAGTAGTGTATTCCATGGAGTACATAGTGTAGTTCCATATACATATCCAACATAGTCACATGCACTGTAGCAGAGTTTTTAGGGTCTTATCTCACATAGTAACCCACTACGGTTAAGATTAGATGAAACCACATCATAGAGTACTAATCCAAATAGATATTCATTATATCTAAGTTTTTAGGGACCTATTTCACATATAAAACCAATTAAATTTAGATTAGATGAGCCCCCATCATAGGTTATAGTTTCATCTTGATCTATTGTTCAATCATACACATTACAACAAAGGTAATAGGGTATTATTTCACATATCAATCTACTACAACTTTTATTAGACGAGCCTCCATCATAGCACATAGTTTCAGTTGTGCATCTATTGAGATTTCATCTTATATATTATCCATGTACAACTATAATTAGTGCACCATAGACAACATCAAATACAGGGCATGCTCCTACAGAACATGAGTAGTATGGGCACTTTTGTAGTTGGCCATCAGCATTCAGATAGTGATAAAACTAAGGAGATGTTATGCATACAGTGATATCTTACATCCCTTCTAATAATAACTAACATTCCTAGTTTTAAATAATCATCCCTAGCCAAACAAAATTATCCAAATCTCGATCTTACCAATATCCTATTTTACTAATATTAAACCAATTCACTTTATCAAATCAATTTACCAATTATAAAACAATAATGTTTTACTCACATATGATTCAAAACCAAACATTAGCACCATGAACCTATCAAAAACAATAATATCACATCCCAAATACCATTTTACCAAACATATGCAACCTTAGCATCATTGCCAAATCAACTATTTCTAATCAACCATTTGTAACAAATATACCAATATACTCCAAATTCCATAACATAATACACATGAGTCAAAATTAAAATTGATTGTACTTGATATTGGTGTATATATTTTTAAAAATCATTATATATATATGTATGTATGTATGTACACACACACACACACACACACACACACACACACACACACCATATTAATGAATTTTTTCATTAAAAACAAAATACCATTTTCCCCATAACTCTAACCCTGTGACTCCATTTTTCAAACCATTTCCATCCATAGAATCATGATAATGATACCTTCAAGATCACTCAAGATTCACTCTCTTATTTTCCTACTAAAATATGAACATTTATATATTTATCTTATACCTAGACACACACCTTGGTATTACCAATAAAAAATGTGTTCCACTCTCAACAACAAAATCCAAGCAATCCAATAACATTTCAATCTATTCAAAACATACCAAACTTGTTTCTATAACCATGCCAGTAGTCATCACTTTTAGATTGAACTTCCATATCATAGATTTCATCCCTCTCCAAAAAATGGGGAATCATTCATGTTATTTCTATTTATACACTTACCCAACATAGCCATCTACTCTCATAAGTAGATGCACCATGGTTCTTACACATATAACATTCAAATTATCAGATTCAACTCAGATCAGTCAAGATATATAGTGATTCAGATTATGTGGGTCACTCAGCATTACTTAGGACATTCAGAGGGATATACCTTCAGTTTATAGATACATAGACTATTTAGATATAGAGGTTCAAATTATATAGATTCATAGTGATTTTTATATAGATACAAACTCTATTACTAGATTTGGGGGCATGTACATACTACATGTCTCACACATATAGCTTCATACAACATGACATAGTTTACATAATTAGATAGAAAACTATAGACATAGTGTAGAGAACAGTGTTTTGGGTCTTTAATTTTACACATAAGGCATGGAAATATATGTCATATCATATGTGGTTATGCATATTACCAGATTATACAGAGACATCATTCACATACTAGATTTGGGGGCATGGCATAGATGGTCATGTTCTTCATCACTCAAGTTTATAAAGATGGAATGGAAAGACATGTCATTATTTTCTTTCACATTAACTAGAGTTTTAGATTACACCTAGCTTTACCTAGGTTATCACTAGGTTGGACTACATGGCCATTTGTAGTGGTTAGTCCATTGTATTACTCAGATCTAGACTACATGAGTTTGTGTAGGATAATGATAGACATTTATTTTGGCCCTCTAAGCATTTATTAGTTCCATTTTAGATATTCAGAGTGGGGTTATGATAGATTTTTCTCTTCACATCATATAAATTTTTATACACATTTGGAATTACTTGATTTTATGTGGGATAGAGGACATATATTGGTTTTAGACCTCCAAGCATTAACCTCATTATACATGATGCATGGATTCCAATTTCAGATTCAATATAAGGGGCATCCACTATATTGATTCATTATCTCTCCAGGAACTATTCAACTCTCCATCCACTTCTCTAGCTAGGAGCTAAGTTGGATCCTTGTAGCACATTCACCTCCATGTAAGTAAGTTTATGTATGCATTTTCTTATTTATTTTACTCTATTATTTCATTTCATTTCATCACTAGAATAAAAGGGGGTAAAATATATATACCCTAAATTGGTCAAACAACCACACATCAATTATTTTCATAATCCTCTTCATAGGAGACTTTGACTAGAAAATATGAGCCTTGTTTGCACTAGCCATGTATTTATTTTTTCTTATCTTTATCTTGTTTCTTTTTTATCACATTTTTGTTCATTACCATTCATTCAGAAACTTATACCTAGTGATTCCACCTAATCCAAAAAATATTCCCCATGCCAATCCTATTTCCCTAGGTCTTGGGCCTATAAGACAAGAGTACCAAAATTGGAAAATAGTGTTAGACATGAAAGTGTCCTATTTTTTGTGCTCCTATCCATTTGTATTTTGATCCCCAATGATCATTTTTCTTCACTTAATAGGTCCCTAATTCTTCTTAGCCCCTCTCTTAAGTTTTATTTACCATTTTGATGTTGACTAATGTGAATAAATCTCCCAAATTCAAAATAAAGAGTCTCATATTTAAAGGACTTCACAAGGCATTTTATATCTAGCACATACTACTTTTTCATAATAAATCATTGAAATTAGTTAATAGTATAGCTCAGACTTATGTATCACACATAGATTTGCATGGTTGATCAAGGAAGGGCCTAGGTAAAAGTTTATTCTTGTATCTACCATGTTCATCAATTATGCACATTCCCTAAGGGAGAACTACATTTGATCTGAGACCTTATTTTGTAGGTTAATCTAGGTAGCAATTGGGATATCAGGGGTTTTAGATCATGTGATCATACTTCCCCTAACCTAGTTTTCCCTTTCACTTTTGATATGTTTGTTATTTCATGTGTGGAGATAGAAATAGGGTTTTAAAAATAAAATAGGTTATATAGTGGTACATATAAGTGATCATGCATAAATAAAGACACCTACATGACCCAAAAACTAGACTGTACAAAAATCTAGAACCAAAAATTGATTTGGAGAATAACGCTAAAATTAGACTATAACATTAGACACTAAAGTGTCCACTTTTTAGTACTCTTATCCTTTCATCAAATGAAATCTAAATTTAAGTTTTTGACATCTTCCCAGTCCTAAATAATAGCTTTTATCCTCTATATCTATTGTCTCAACCTATTTTTATAGATAAGTCATTTCCTTCCCCATGTAATTGATTTGATCAAATTGATATAAATCTACATTTTAATATATTTGATTATATTATATCCCCTAATATATCCCATTTATTATGTGGGGAGAGGTGTGAACTAACTCCATAAGGGGAACCTTACAAGGCATGGAGTGGAGATCTTCTAAGAAGTTCTGATGGGATTTAGAAGAAGAACTAGTGCAAGATTTAGAAGGTAATGTAGATTTTGAAGGAATGGAAGTGGTTAGGGGTTCAAAAGGAGGAAATGGTTCCTCATTATCTTCTAAATATATATGAATGGTTGTAGTATCTTTTAGAATTTGATCTTCTAAATATGGCTTCTTAGGTTTATTGATAGGATCTTTGTGAGTTAGTTTATGATGATAATTGACCTTAGTTACATTAACATATTGAGAATTTTTGTCTTATTGGTCATAGTCAACATTAATGGCACAAACATCCTTGGTATTCTATTGATTTTTTGATGTGGAAAATGATTTTTGGTTAGTAGAAGAAGAAGCTTTGGGAGCTTGTCATTTTTTAGATGCAATATGGTATTCTTGATAATGGAGTTGTATCTTGGATTCTTGGTTGAAGGAATCACCAAGCATATAATTGATAAAAAAATTGGTAAGTCTTCTCAAAATTTCATGGGAATGACCAATGTTAGCATATAACCAAAAAAAATGATTATGGTAATACCATTAAAGAGGATTATTTGGATAATTAAATGTTTAGAGCGCATAAATTTTTATTTTGTATGTTGCAAAGTTAATGGTATGTAAGAAGATATGGGATTGTTAGCTATGGCAACTCTTAGTTTTGTTTGAGTATTGATGATGATTTCATTAGTAAAATTTTGAAAATATCCCTTAAGGAATATGTTATTATGTTCAAATTGCTTTATTAAGAAGTCTTGACACTTATCTTGGTTAAAAGCTTCATTAAGAATTTGAGGGGCAAAAGTTAAAACCTTATATTAAAGAAAAAGAGTTTAAATAGTTATAGAGTTTAAATATATTATCATTAATCATGTTATGGTCAGCATTTTGGGTAAAATATTTACATCATTTGATAAAATCATGATCTTATTTAGTGGGATATTTATTAGCATTGATAAAATGGCTAAGGCAAGTTTTGGGAAGGTCCTTATGTTGAAATTCCTTAACTGAAGGATTGACTAAAGCCTCTAGTTACTAGATGGAATGTTGGGGAAGTTGGTTGTACCATTCTAATACATTTATAGTGAAGGTTTTAACTATAATTCTAATGGTGGTGAAAGTATTAGTTTGTGTATGAAATAAGAAATACATCATATCTATAATAAATTATAACTCAGAGAGGATAGATCCTAACTCCACTTCTAATTGGGGATACATTAGATAATCAAGAACATGACCAATATGTGGATCCCCTAGACACAATTAGGGGATATCTTATCATAAAAATAATACTAGGGAGGGTTCTAAATCCTCTTGTCAATCAATATCATATAATAACCCTAACTAGGTCCTATGTTTTCATATTTACTAAACAAATAATAATTAAAGCAAAGTCTAATATAGTGCTCACCAAAGCTTGTGGCATAAAGTAGGGGTAATAAACAATAAAATTAAACATGCATATAAGAGATATGCTCACCTTAATGTATATGAAATACGAATGCATGGAAGAGAAGTGAAAATTCATATCTATTTACTCTCAAAAATGAGGAATAAAGTTAGGAATACTTACCTTTAATGATGAACCCATCGAGCCTCAATCTCTTCCTTGGCCAATGTACTTCCCAAGAGATTATTATGGTAGTTAAGGATGACAAGGATAAACCATCTCTAGTATACACAACCTATCAATGTATCCAAAATACTTATCCATAAGACAAGTTGTATAATTCCAAAGAAATTATGAAGCCCTAAGCTTCATCCTCAAGTAGAATAGTGGATAACTAGATGTGTAATAGCTCTTATTTCTTACTATCTTCTATAAATAATGGAAAAATGGTCTTATATATATAAGTATATTTAAACCTAAGTCCTTTAAAAAGTTTTGGTTAACAAGGTTTACCCAATCAACCTAATATTCTTATTGACAAAACTTCATTAGGTCATGGGCTAGGTTAGCCTAGAGTCGTCCTAGACCCTAAATTAATTTTACCAGTAAGAGTTCAAGATCGACCTAGATGACATAGTACTATAAACTATTTAAAGGGTTTTTATGTTAATAAAAGGGGGATGGAAGGTGGGAAATGACTGGATGAGTATAGAAGAGATAAGAATAAACTTAGAGGAATGGTTTTTAGGAGACAAGTGTGTAGATAAAAAGTAGAAAAAGGAACAATAATATTACAAATCACCAATGGTCTACCCACCCCTTTCTTCATACATTCCTTAGGGCATGAGCTTAAAGAAATTGAGAATATATGGGTTTATAAAAGATAAAAATCATCAGTAATTTATACAAGTTAGAAAATATTATGTGTATACATATTCCCCTCTAAAAGTTCATCACGTGTCATTTAAGTGTAACACAAGATGGTACTTTGAGAATAGAACATGATGACATATAAGATTGATGATAATTAAAATATAGTAAGGATAAAATAAGATAAATGAAAGGATAAAATTAAAAAATGGATACCTTTACTTACCTTAGTATTGTAGATAAATAAGGAGACTGTAAGAGATGTTAATGCATCTAATGTAAGAAACATTAAGCAAAATTGTAGATATTAGTGTAAAAAAGAGCAAAAAAATCAATTTTTTTGTAATATAGGAATATATTAGTGGAAAAAATTCTCTATGACATCATGAAACAAGAAATTTTTATGGTTTGGGAAAAGAGTTAGTAGAGACAAATATATCAAGGACTTAAGAAAATTGGCAAATTAGGACTGTTAAGGTAAGGTTAGAATATTAAAGGCAAATTAATGATAAAATGATGGTAGAAAACATTAAATCACATTAGAAAGCATGAAAAAAATAAATGGCAAAAAATAATTTATAATACACTAAATCATGCTGGGAAGCATGTAAAACATGAATGAAAAATGAAATATCAATGCAAGAAAACTTTAACAAAGATATGTAAGTGACAAGTAACCTTATATAAGATAATCATGTCGAATCAAACATAAAGAAAAACAAGGATTAATAAAAATGAAATGTAAATCAAGATGTAAGACAAAAATGAAGAATTCATACATAAAGAGAAACATGTAAGAATGCCAAACATCATATGAGAGATAATTGAAGTAAATAAAAATTAAACAAGAACATGATAAATAGATGAAAATCAAAATCTCTAAAGGATGAAAACCCAAAATTAGTGATTTTTATAAGATTCAATGTAAGAAAACACAACCACCTAATGAAATGAATAGTATGGCAATGAGATGGTATGGTAAATAAATGGTGTAAGGGTGTTTTTGAGGAAGGCTTGGTCCTATCCAAGGTCTTATAGTGAAAATCACAAACTATAAACCAAGAGGTGTAATAAGGTAGATGTGGTCAAGGATGTGATCAGCTAAAATAAATATCCAAAAATGGAAATATAAGGAAAATATGATGTAAATAATTAATATGAGGAACCACATGGGTGATGTGAACATCCTTAACAAGAATCAAACACACTATGTAAGTAAGAAAGGCTAAGAAATATCAACACAAAGGACTTAGGACATTTTGACTAATGAACAAAAAGCTTAAGATAATAAGTGAGTACACAGATTATCTTATGAAGGTTATATGCATGAAATTAAAATGGACCTACCTTCCCACAACATGTTTCCCATTCCTTAGGACCCCTTATAGAGCCATCAATCTACTATGAATAATAGGTACTTATGTGAGAAATTAGGTGACACTAGATAGTATATGATATAATGAGACCTCTTACACTAGTCTCCTAGCCTACCATACCCTAATGGACCTTGGATATATCATGAATCCAACTGTGGAGTTTGAGCTTAGACTAAGATAGGAGATGTGCCAAATATAGATCACATATTTTAGTGTGATATAACTTTTAATATTTTTTTGCCTTTGAGTAATTACCTTTTATTTGTATTTTATGAATTATTTTTTAACTTTTTCTATATTTTTTTATTCCTCCTCCTCAATATGGATTTAGAGAACCAAACATGATTGAAATAGTTGACAAACACAAGAGAGGTTACACTTGGTCACTAGATAAAAAGACCTAAAAACCAAGGTTTCTAAACACTCCTAGAACTACACATAAGTAAGTGTGCAATCTCAAGATTGATCGATGTGAGCCTCAAATGAAAGGAAGTAAGATAAATATAGGGATCATGAGAGATTTATCCATGTATGAGTGATACAATAATGAATATTCTCATAGATGATCACAAAGAGGTAGAATAGTTTTATGAAAGGGATGAGCTTATGCTTATGATAATCATGTCATAAAGATAAGCCATGCAACCTACAAAAGATCTAGCACAAGATCCAATAAATGTAGTAGTTATCCCAAAAATTGATTTAAAGATGATTTAATGTGGTAATTTATGAGGAAGGCTAGGTCTTATCCATGGTATTACACTACAACTCACAATGTGAACACCAATGAGGTGAATGCTAAATAATGAGAAAAATAATAAAAAATCTACTAAACCAAAGAATGTCATAAAAGATAATAATGAAAGAGATATATAAGAACTAAAATGAAAACAAATGCCACATGTAATGTGTAATTAAATCAAATAACCCAAAGGTGAAAATGATGCTATTAAAGTGAAACTAAAAGAAGTAAAGAGCACAAAAATAAATAAACGTGAAACAAAAATAATGAGAAAGATCTATGATAGCATCTATATCAAATATGAACATGTTAAAGGCATGTCTATAAGTCTCAAAATGTTTCTTGGAGCTGAATTCATTTGTTATTATGCATTATAGAATAATATTGGGCATAATAATATTCCCCAATGGGTAATTAGATGTAGGTATGGGCATTATAAGATGCCCAAAGGTTTGAAGGGACATGTGGATGGGCATTGAAATATGCCCCAACATGTGAGGTGGAGTGAGGTATCATTGAACTATTAAAATGAGTTGCATTGGGTTGGTAGGTGTATTTGGAGAGAGGTAAATGTGTTGGTTTTTTATATTTTAAGGATTTTTAATGTGACATATGATGTGTAGGAGAGGTATGAAGAGGTAAATGAGGACCATGTATGATATGATTTTTAGTAGGCATTTGAACTAGGTACTCCTTTCATTTTGTGAACTAAGAGGTTGAGGTTTAATAGATACAATGATATTTTTAAAGTTATTCATGTTAGCTATATTTTCCTTATTAATGTAGGAAGAAGGATCAAATGTGGTTTGAACAACATTATTGGATGAGGTGTAGGTATGGGATAATTATTTTTATTAATTAGGTAGTTTATGTTGATGTCATTGTGGTTCTTGAGATTGAATTTGAGAATCTTGAAGATAGTCTTCATACCATTATTTTGTGAGAGTATCAAGATTGAATTGTGGACCAATCAAGGAAGTAAGAAGAAATAGATAAAGATCATGATAAGAATCATGACAATGACCTATATTAGCATACTACCAACAAAATTTATTAGGATTATACCATTTTGGAGGAGGTTTTGAAGGATCAAAGCTCATGGATTTAGAGGGTGGCAATTTCTTCTTAAGTTGTTCTAGACTCAAAGGGGGTGGGGTGGTGGGGTCAAAATTGGTTGAATTGGATGCTCCATTTTGAGGTTGTTGAGGCTTGGATGAATCAATGTTATGAGAAAATGATTGGAAAGTTTCTTTAGCAGTTGTTTGAGGTGTTTCAAATTGAGTCATAAGAAAGTCTTACCTTTTTTCTTAGTCTAAGGCTTCTTCTAAAGTTTTTGGGGAAAAGATTAAAACTTTGTATTAAAAGGGAACTTTAAGAGTAGTAAAAAATAGGTTTAAAAGAGTATCATAATTCATGTTATGGTCCACTTTGTGATCTAGAGACTTCCATCATTTGATGAAAGTGTGAGTGGATTCACTAGGAAGTTGCTTAGCATTGATGAAATGGCTAAGGTAATTTTGAGGAAGGTCATCATGTTGGAATTCCTTCACTAAAGAATTGACTAAACCCTCTATTTGTGAGATGGAATGTCTACAAATTTGGTTAGACAAATCAAGTGCATCACTAGAAACTTTTTGGCTAAGATCTTGGTGGTAGAAAAGGTGCTAGTCTAGACCGTTATAAAGATTACCAAAAGACTTAAGAAATATAGAAGTTTCCTTAGTCCCATTGTATGTGATAGTTGGATAAATTTTCCCAATTTCTTTAGACGTAATTAATAGGTCTAAAGGTTCATTTTGAAGATGCTGAAGAACATTTTTATTTGTTAGAAGTTGAGGGATGATATTCCCATTTGCATCTCTAGGAGGAGGAGGATTTTTTTTTGATTTGGTTGAGACATGATGACTTGAGGTGGTTGACTATTCATGTGTAATAAATGTTGTTGTATTTTCATTATTTTGAAATGATTAATTTTTTGCATTATTTTCATTTGTTAAACTATTTGTGCAAGAATTTGAGTTGTGTCAATTTATTCATTAGTATTTGAAGGTAGGGTACTAGTGTTATTAGTAGGGGGATTGTTGGTGTTGTTGGGAGGAAGGATATTGTGTGGAGGATTCCCAAAATTATTATTGGGAGGAGGACTATGATGAAGGACCTCAACTACATTACATTGTGTAGTGATTGGTTTTGGATTAGGAAGAGATGAAGGAAGAAAGTGAATAGTTTCATTTGAAGTAATAAAATAAGTGAGGTTATGATTTAAATCCTTGATTATGAAATGTTATTGACTAAGAGAAGGATAAAAATATGTCAACATTATGAAATAAGAAAAAATAAACACACATAAAATATTTTTAAAATTAAAGAGGTAGGAATGAATAGATATAAGTACAAAGTCAACTAGATTGACCTAGTATTGGAAAAAGGGTATGAAAAGTAGTATATCAAGGATACATAGTCAACAAGGTCGACCTAATACTATATCCTGAGATAGAAAACAACTTGATAAGTATATAGAGACAATAGGGTCAATGTATTACTTTATCTTGAAAGGTATAAAATAATATTGGGTCAACCAAGTTGACTTAGTAATGCAAGCAGGTGAATAGACAGTCTATAAGAGACTATGTCAAACAAAATGAGAGTGTTCTAAAATAGGTGAAAAAGTTTAATATACTTTGAAATCAATAAATGGAAGGAAAGACACAATGAATTAGGTTAATGAAAATGATCCAATTGAGGCACATAACACAAACACTTACACCAACACTAGCTAATATAAGTTTTTTCAATACAACATACAAAGAGAAAAGAGGAATCAGTAAACAAAATAGGAAATGCTAACTAAATGGTCATCCTGAATGTTAGATTATTATAAAGTGTTATTTTAAGTGTGATAGGGAAGTTGGCTGAAACTAAGGAACTAAAAAGCAATCTATGAATGGTTTTAGGATATTTAAGCTAAAAGGGATATATGTCAGTATGGTATTGGCTTGGTATTAGGGCCTACCCCCTCACTTCATAATCCCACAGTGATAAGGGTGTCAGGTGCTTTAATAATATATACCATTAAATACATTTTTATATTTAGATAGAAAACCAAGTCAGTTTCCCCCTTAGTGATGAAATCCAAGTAAGTAGGCCTTCAGTAGATAAATATTTTAATGTTTTTTTGAAAAAGAAAGAGAAAAAGAGTACAAATAAATGGTATATTTTAAAACCACCTAATTAGGCTATGTGAGCCACTCTAAGCATGATAACAACTTAAAGTGAAAGTGTGAAATAATTACTAACATATAGTTATTAATTTCTAATTTGAAACACAATATAGTTTTGATTTAGATGATAGTGTATGCAAAAATTATAGAATAGATTTGACATTATCACTATTATGCTGCAAAAGTAAGGGTTTTTAAGAACTATGTCGATAGGGTCAACCTAGTCTTTCATATAGAAGATAAAATATAGAACTAGGTCGACTCAGTTAACCTATTTTATTATATGATGGTAGTTTCAAAGATTGAAAACTATGTAAAGTAGAATTTTAAGGAAGAACTGAAAGGAAAGAGAAAGAGAGAAAGAAACCTTGGTGTGTTGGAAGATGCTGGGAATGTGAGATTTTTATTGAAGTGCCTTGAATGTTACTTGTAAATTATGCCAACTATGTCGATTGGGTCGACCTAATTCTCAATTCATTATTTTATGAATCCTGTGAAGATGACTATACTAGCATGGTTAACCTAGTATGTTTTTTGGAAGCTATCTAGAAAACTATACCAGTTTGGTTGACCTAGTATGTTTTCCATAAACCTATAAGATGACATACTAATAGCCTAGTCAACCCAATATGTTTTTTAGAAGTATATAATAGTATTGGGTCAACCTATTTAACCCAATAACTTGTATTTAATGAAGACCTAAATAAATAGAATAGATTCATTTTTTATGAGAATTTGTGTTAAACTTGTGTATAATAGTTAGAAACTATACTGGCCTTGTTGACCTAGTATCTCAAATATATAAAAATAATAAATAAAATGATAGAAAAATGAAAAATGTGAAATAAAAATTAAAATCATTAGATTTAATTTAGGTTTAACAAAATATATGAAATCATAAATGCATCACATTTATAAATCAATCCTAACTCAAAGAAGATAGATCTTACACTTTCGATTAGGGATACATTAGATAATCAAGAACATGACTAATATGTGGATCTTCTAGACCCAATTAATGGATATCTTATCATAATAATAATACTAAGGAGGGTTCCAAAGCCTCTAATCAAGCAAAATCATGCAATAACCCTAACTAAGTCCTATGTTTTTAGATTCACTAAACTAATAACAAGTAATACAAAGTATAATCTAGTGCTCACCAAAGTTTGTGATAGAATGTGGGGGTAATAAACAACAAAATTAAACAAGCATAGTAAACATATACTCATGTAAATGCATATATAATCCTAATGCATGGAAGAGAAGTGAAAATGCATATGTATCTAATCTTACAAATTAAGAACAAAGTTAGGAATACTTACCTTTGAAGATGAACCCACCAATCCTCAATATCTCCTTTAGACAAGGTGATTCACAAGAGGTTTTTTTCATATGTAATGATGATAAAGATAAATCAACTCTAGGATACACAACCTATCAATGCATCTAAAAGACTTCTCCACAAGACAAGATATATATTTCTAAAGAAAGTTTGAAACCTTAAGCTTATTCCTCAAGTCAAATGATGGATAAGTAGATGTATAATAGATCTTACTCTATATATATATATATATATATATATATATATATATATATATATATATGAATTTAACCCTAAGACCTTCCAAAAGTTTTGAACAATAGGGTCAACTTAGTCAACCTAGTACTATTATTTAAAAAAATTACTATGTCATGGGTTAAGTTGGCCAATAACCTACCTAGACCCTAAATTAATTTCACTAATAAGAGTACAAGGTTGACCCAGTTAACCTAATACTATAAACTACCAGAAGGTATTTTAGGTTAAGAAAAGGGGGATGGAAGGTGGGAAATGACTGGAGGAGTATACAAGAGAGAAGAACAAACTTAGGGGAAAGGATTTTAGGAGACAATTATGTAGATAGCAAGTGGAAAAAGTGAAAACAATCGTATGAAGTACCAATGGTCTACCCACCCCTTCCTCGGTGCACCCTTTTGGGCATGCACTTAGAGAGATTGAGACTCAATGGGTTCCTATAATATAAAGAGCACCAATAACTGATAAAAGTTTGAAATATTATGTGTATATAGTTTGTATATATTTTTTATAAATATTTCCACATGCCTTAAGAAAATATGTTAGGTCTTTAGTCCGATCATACTTGATAGTTGGAGATATATTACCAATGTTAATGAAAATGATGAAAGGGGCTAAAATATAGTTATGTATGTTTTAAATCATCTTGTTATTCATGATAGGTTGGGGAATGATGTTTCATATGGCATCTATAAGAGGTGGAGGAATAAATTTTTGATTAATTTGAGATATTAGAACCAGAGGTTGATTAGCCATATTAATCAAATGATTTTGTAATTATATCATTTGGGAGGTGTTATATGTTCTCATTATGCTCATTTATTGTATGATTTATGAACAAATTTGATTTTTATCAATTATAAGGTTATAATTTTTAGGAGGATTCCCTGAATTGGTATTAGGGGGAAGGTTATTAAGAGGTGTATTACCGGTGGGGTTGTTGGATAGACTTGTATCAATCACTCCCACATTATGTTTAGATACTTGAATATAGGAATTATCTTGATAGGTATAAAAGGATTGGATCCACCTAATTCATCATGAGGTATGATTTGAACCATGTTCTAATCCATAGATGAAGGAGGGGAAGAAGTGATCTAATAGTGAGGTTTATTTTAGGAGGTAAAGAAAGGGAGAAAAGAATACTCCATATAGTGTCTAAATGGATTCAAGTTCTATAAGAAGATTTTGATTGGGGATTTCATGATGTTAGAGGAAAGGAATATGATTTTAGAAAGAGAGATTAGGGACCAAAAACTATGTTGGCTAAATAGAGAACTAAGTCAGCCAAATAGAATAAAAATGTTAGTCAAAAGGTATAGAGTTGACTAGGTTGATTGTGTACTATTGGATATAAGCTGAGAAGAGTAAAAAATTGATTAGATTGATTGTGTACTACTAAATAGAGGGAAAAATAGAAAGATAAGAGACACAGTCATGATGGTGAACTATGTACTATAGGTAGGATAAGGAATTATCTATAATAGACTATGTTGACTAGAATGACAATGTTTTGAAATAGGGAATTTTTTTTGTAAGATCAGTGAAGCAAGAATGAAATACAACACACAAAAAAATAGATCAATCTAAGTGATCTAATTGAGTTACACAACATAAAATCTTGCACTAATGCTAGCCAATATATTTTTTTTTCAATACAAATGCAATGATTAGAGAGTAAGTAATCAATTGAAAATTAAATGCTAATTACGTGGTCATCTTAAGTGTTATTACAAAGTTTTGATTTAAATGTGATAGGAGAGTTGGATGAAATAGGTAACTAGAAAACTAATATATGGATGGTTTTAGGATGTTTGGGCTAAAAGGTATCTTTGTTGGCAATGGTAATTTCTTGGTATTGTGGCCTACCCCTTCACTTCATAGTCATATAGGGATAAGGGTGTTGGGTTAATTTTAAATATATACCATTAACCATGTATTTATCCTTAGCTAGCAAACCAAGTCAACTTCCCTCTTGGTGATGAAATCCATGTAGGTAAGTCTTGGAAAGATAAATGTTTAAATATATTTTGAATGTTATGTGATTTTGTAGTGTGTGCAAAAGAGTAAAATAGTGTAACTAAATGGTAATTTGAAAAACCACCTATTTATACTATGTGAGTTACTCTAAACATGCAAAAAATAGAGAAAAGAAATGTGAATTAATTACTAATAAATAATTGTAAATTCTTTGATTATGAATAGTATAGAGTCAATTCAAGAAACACTATATGAAAATAGTATAGAACAAAGTTGACTAGATTGATACTATTATTTGTAATCAAGGTACTTAAGAATATAGTCAAATATGTCAACTATGTCTCTCAGATAGAGGGAAAACTATAGAACTAAGTCGACTAGGTTAACATAGTTGGATGTAGGATTATGATTTTAAAGACTATTAACTTGTGAAAAATAGAACTGAAGAAAGTAATAAAATGATAGAGAGGGGAAAGAGAGGAACCTTGGTGTGGTTTAATATGGTTAAGATTGTGAATTTTATGTTGAAGTGCCTTAACTAGTGCATTCAAATTCTACAAACTAAGTCAACTAGTTCAACCAAGTTATGCAAAATCTTGTGTGCTAAAGAAGAATAAGATGAAAAATTTAACATGTATGTTGGTAGAAAGAATAAGATGAAAAATTTTACCTATTTAAATTTTTATGCTAATATATTATTTAATACGAGTATTGTGTCGACCTTATTTATCTAGTAACCTATACCTAATGAAGACCTCCATAAATAAAATAAAGTCATTTTAATGTGACTATGTGTTAAACCTATACAAAAAAAGTTAGAAATATACCAACTGGGTTGATAAAATACTAAAAATATGAAAAAATATAATAATATGACAAAATTAATGGTTTGAAATAAAACCTACAAGGGTTAGATTCACATCAAGTTCACTAGAATGCATGTAATGGCAAATGTAACAGATCTATAAATCAATCCTAGTTCAAAAAAGATAAATCCTACTTATACTTTTGATTATGGATATATTATATATTCAGGGTCATGACCAAGATGGATCTACTATACCTATCCAATGAATCTCTTACGATAATAATATCACTAGGGAGGGTTCTAAAGCCTCCAGTCAAACAAAACTATGCAAAAACCCTAACTAGGTCCTATATTTTCATATTTATTAAACTAATAATAATTAAAACAAAGTCTAATCTATTTCTCATTAAATATTATGTCACAAATTATGGATTAGTAAACATGCATAAGAGAATCTTATTTAAGTTCTATATAGGTAAAACCCTGATAGATGAAGAGAGTAATTTATTTAAAAGCCATTACTTATGCTACTTTTATCTACTAAAGAGAGGTTCAAAGTTATAGATAATTGCCTTGAAGATGAACATGTCGAGAATCAATCTTTCCATTGGCCAAAGGTTCTTCACAATAAGTTGTTATGGTTTGTAAGGATCAATAAGAAAGGCTAAAGCATCAAAGACTTCTCAAAAATACAAAATTTTTCTCCAAGTAGAAACCCTAAGATAAGACTCCTCAAGTAGAATGGTGGAATAAAATATTGTAAAGAATCAAAAAGTAATAATTAACTCTTTCTATCTCTCTAATAATTATGAAATGGATGTGTTTATATAGGTGGATCTAAACCTATTCATTTCTGATAGTTTAGGCTGAGAAGGTCAACCTAGTTGACCTAGTATCATAATCGACACAAACAAATTAGGTCACAATCTAGGTTAGCCAAGGGATGACATAGACCCTGATGAGTTTTATCAATTATATTAAATGTTCAATGGGGCCGATAGTGTAATATAAATAATTGAAAAGGGTTCTAGGCTAGGGAAGGGCTAATGAAGGTGGTAAATGACTAAAGGAAGGTGAAAAATAGGAGGTAGGGCTCATCAGAATGTTTTTAAGAGAGGGGTGTGTAGATATAAATTATTAATAATGAACAATAATCCTATGAAACATCAATGGTGTAGCCACCCCTTTTATCAGTGTACCTCTTAAGGCCTACACTTAGGGATATTGAGACTCAATGGGTTCTTGCAAGATAAAAAGCATCAGTAGTTGATAACATTTGAAACTATTATGTGTATATAGTACCAACCAAGCTAATATATTAATTTTTTTTTAAAATATGACCAAAATTGTATAGGGTTTTCCAATATAGTACAATAAGGATGAAAGAAAATAATAGATGACATCGACTAGGCTAATACCATGTGATATAAGGAAGCTATCATGTCTAGATACTAGTTACACATGATATATAAATAGATAGATTCTTAGATGAGGTTAAACCAATAGTATAAATGGTATAAATGAGATAAAATAGTAAAATTACTCATAAATCACCAAGAATTTTTACCAATCCATTATTGGTATACTTTTTAAGGTATGTACTAAGGTAAATTGATACATCAACAAGCCAGTGCAAGAGAAAGCATTAGTAAATGATAAAGTGAAAAATATTACATGTATAGAGGATTTATCTCATAAGTCACTATTATCAAAAGACAAGTTAATTGTATCATGTGATAAATATGTAATTATGTAGTATTATGTCAACAAGAATAAAGTATGCCATCATAGTTATGTGATTATCATTGAAGCATGTATGTAACATATTAAATACAAGGCATAAAAGTGTTACATATAGATAGATTTAGTATGAGACATGAATTAAAGTAACCATTTATAAATTAGACTGCATAGTAAAGGTACATTGTATATATCATGTCACCATAATCAATCTCAATAGGAACAACATGCAATGAAACCCAATGTCACATAATAAAACCATGGGATATAACAATTAGAATGAATATATTTCCATATATAATTATAAGGGCCATATTAAAAGGATATTTATAATGTCACAAATAGGAGACATGTTCAAATGTCACACAAAAAAATAGGAATAGTGGCATGTCATCAGTTTGGATTGTACCCTTTGAAGTAGTGGCATTTCATCCTTGCCTCGTCCAACTAATACAATGGCATCTCCTCTAAATATGGGTGGCCTAGTTGATGAGGTGAACCTCTATTTTTGGGGCTAGATTCTCTAGTGAATAAATTATGGCTCAAATCCTAAACCTAACTATTTTGATAGTGAAAAGAGATGGAAGGGAAACATGAAATTAAATCTATTCTACTGGAGGTGATGTACCAGTATGTTGTGTCCACTCTATTAGACCTTTAAAAACACTAATGAACAAGAATTGTATCTAAACCACTCCCTATAAAGGCTCATAAGCATCAGTGTTTCACATATAGGTTATGATGGATTATCATAACTTAAGGGTTATGAATAGAAGGTTTAATTCACTCAACCCCTAACACCTTCACACAATATGTGACCTACATAGAACAATGTAATACTATCTAGGTGAGGCAATGACCTTAAAAGGGAGAGAAACGTACCAATTTTTCAAATAAAACAATCATGAAACACAATAAACTAGTATAGAGAAGTTTAAATAGTCCTTCATTAGTTTAAGAGGTTACAAAGTACAAATTTGGGTATAATTTCTTCATACCCAATATAGAGATAAATACAATGGCCTTAGAGCCTCAATTTATAGAACATGGGAAAGAGAGAGAAGATAATGTGATGTGGATAAGGCATGAAGAGGTCATTGGTGACCATAATTCACTTAATGAATAGTTACAACCAACCCCCATAACTCCCTTCTTATGTTGCCTTGGTTATATAATGGCCCAAAAATGAGAGTGTAGTGTAGGAAATGGCCTAATGGAGGATCATTCAATTTTTTTTACCATATTCAAAGTGTTATAATGTCAAACTGGTCATCCATCTCTCTTTTTATAGTTATAAAGGTGGCATCATGGTCTAGTTATCCTTTATAGATCATTAAGCAACCTACCTTCACTTTGTGCATGTTGACTAGGCTAAAACTACCTAATACTCCATAATGTAAATTAAGAATGCACTATTTATTAAATATATCAGTTATAAGTCTGGTTATGTCACTACATTTACTCACTCATTATCCTCTCATGCTAGTAAGCATCTTCTTTTGTTGCCAAAACATGCCTACTAGGCAACTAAGCCCTGTCACTTAGTGCTACCTATTTGGATGACCATGAGACCTAAACAAAACCTTAAAAATAGGTAAGTGAGTATAATTTAGGTAAAATAAATCATATTAAACTATGTATTTTCCCTCTCAAATGGTTTACCTTTACAACCTTTGCTCATTTAGGTGACTAGGTCACCTCTCACTAGCACTTCTAGATGGTTCGTTAGTGTAGGCTTATAGGATCATTTCCAAGATAAACTAAGAGTATTTTTTGTATATAAAAAGGTGAAATAAATTTCAAACTACCATCCTAGATTATCTTCAACTCTTCATATAACTCTATACCTTGAAATTATCACTAAACATTACAAAAATAATGTTTATGTTAGATCTATACAACTATCCATACAAACTACTTTCCTAAGTGAGACCTGCTCAGAGTGCATAATGTGTTTAAATTGTATCCCAAGACAAGTTGTAATTTGAGTAAATTTGTCTTATTTTTTCCTCCATTAGGTCGTTAGGAAAATTTTAGGTAGGTTTTTAGTGGCATAATCTCTTAACAATTTTTCATAGCTCTGAGGGCTTGAACTATTAAACCAATGCCAAGAGTTTTAAGTATATAACCCCATTCAACCTTCCCTAAAAACTAAGGTACTCATTAATTTATCTCTTGATGTTAAAATTTGGATAAAATCCCTCTCAAGATTAAAAACCTACATTTTTAGAGGTCGAGAGAAGTGAACTTTGTCAAGATCCTAGTGGACAGATTCACTAACAGTCTAGGCTTCTAGTGTAATGATTTGTTACATATGGTATCAAAGCACCCACCCATGTTTGAGTATAAAGTATCAATTGGTAATATCAGCATATAAATGTTTTATTAGGGCTCCCAGATGTGCTTATAATTTCACACCCATCCTATAGATGGGATTGATAGAAGCATGGTCGGATGTTAAGATCTCAATGGGTGCATTCACTAATAGTCTAGGCTTTTGGTATACTAATTTGTTAGAAATTTGTATGGAAAGGTGAAAAAACACATTTTTTTGGTTAGAAACATAAAATTAGGTCATTTAAATCCTTTAAAAACTATTTTCATCATATGTCTTCTTTTTCCACTCATGTAAATAGCTACAGACCCCTCACACCTATGCCTAGTGTTTATTTGCATCATAACATAGTTGACCCTATAGGGATAATTATTTAGATTTCATATCAAATTTATATGTTTTTACCTAATAAAAAATTTATAAACGTCATCAATTATTTATTTTGATACTTTTAATCCTCATTATGCTCCAAGAGGTGCAGTTTGTCTCAAATTTCCATATATAGGAATGTGACTACCTAGTTAGGCTTATTAGGCCTAATTAGGCTATCAATACTCTTTCTACATCTAAGGAACATATAATTAAAATTTAAAACATTTTTATCCTTTATAAAATAGTTCAAGACACCTCCTTTCCTTTCCTTCACTTCACTTCCCTGTATGGCTCCATATACCTTCACTCTTCTCCAAGTTCCTACCTGTAGGTGCTTAATTAGGTCTACCTAAGACTATCAGTATGAAATTATTCCTTTATAATAACCTTGATATTGTTGTTAATATTATAATAGGAGGAATATTAAATAAATATTACGCATAAACCCTTTTAATCTCTTATCAATTGCACCTTCTACTTAACTACATTATTTCATTATGACTAGATTATGTATGGCATCTTGTGATCTTGACTGAGTATGAAGGATGAATTAATTCCTATGATAACACATTGAGTTCATATTGATAATTGTAATTAAATTTCACTAGCTTTATCATATTAATATACCTTTATAACTCTTCAAAGCACTCTCAGCTTCGTTACCTAGATCTTTCATGACTATTTATAAGACACAGTCCTAGTTTTTGACTGTGTGAGAGAGTGAGATTTTATTTCATGAAGATATTCTTCCAAATTGTCAATGTTCATCATATATTTTATGTAATTTTTAATAGTTTTTCACTTTATACACTTCAAGATACCCTAAAATGGGCTCCTTTTCTCAACTTTCCCTTTATCTACAGTTAAGCTTGTAGATACATAATTCTAGGCCTAATGTGGTTATGAGAGAGATGGAAATTGATATTTTTCTTCTCAATAACATCATAGGTCTCTTTCTCATGTTATTTAATGTTTTATCCACTCCCTTGATGAATTTATCACCTCATGAGAGCATTTTTAGATTTAACTCAGATTGAGTAGGTCTCCCTCATTCTTTGATTTTCACATTACTATCGACCTCATGCTCAAGTTCCCACATCTATACTTCCTTTGTTTTAGATACATACATGTATGTGTTAGTTTTATCTCAATTATTCAAATTCTATGATCACCATAAATGTGTAACATTAAATTTAGATCTAATTTAATATATCTTCCTTGTTTTTAGGTCTCTAACATGCATTTGTATTCTTTACGCTAGTTCAAACCTCAATTGATTCAAGAGATGGTATCTTCTTATGTGTGTCTTTAAATAGCCTTTTTGAATTTTAGCGTATGGAAACCAAAGCCAAGTATGAGGTAAAAATGGCCTAATGCAGTTAGTATATGGTAGATGATTTTCATATACCTCATTTAGATTGTTACTCTCTATTTATGACCAAATACTGAGACTTAAGTATTCTCCATATGGAAACTCAACAAGTTAAAGCATTTGGATCTGATGAATTAGGCATCTTGGTGGAGAAAATTAAAACCTAAGAGTTACAAAAATGTTAAACCATGTTAATAAGCCTTAAATTATACTAAGAATCTTGTGAATGTAATTTAGAGATAGTTTTTGTGTTTTGGTCTTGAGGGTTATAAGTAAGATTATTTATTTGAAAGAGGATCTCCTACACATCCTTAAATCACTCTTTCCACCTAAAAAAGACATTAATTGATACACTTTCAGTTTGAATATTGATTGTCGTGAGAATAAGTTAAGCCAATTTTGAAGTTTATCTCTTTCATTTACATGGTAAACATTAAGGAAATTGAAGGAGACCAAATATCAAATAGTGATCATGTGGAGCATGAGAGGGGCATGGAGGAAGCATGGATACTCTTCATTGATCACCTTTATGCCTTATTATATTTTGAAACAAAAAAAACTTAGCACATAACCTATAAAATACCTACCAAGGGGAATAATGGGTTTATTCAATCTTTTCAAGTAGTATAATAACATGCTTAGAGGAGTCTAAAACAATAAAAAGACCCTTATATACCTTCTTCCATGATTAATACACCATAATGATCTCAAAAATTTCATGACCCTACTTATAGTTGGGATTTTTAGGCTTAAAAGGTCTTAATACCACCTAGGGATCTTAATAATCATTCATATAGCTAAGGGGATAGATCTAAAAACCAATTCCACTCATTTCAAGCACACTAGGGGCCCCACCTTTGGTTAAGATCTTAGAGTTTGAATCTATTTATACAGGTCATACTATTTATCTCTAAGTGAGCCTTATGATCTTTCCAAGAGCTCTATGGGGATTTCAATGTGTTTTTTTCCCATTATTTGCATATTTTGGACTTGAAAATTATTTTTCATACCTAAAATATACCTTCCATGAAGTGTCTAATCTATTTCAACTCTGACATGACCATACATATCCATACAATGGTTAGAAACTCCTATAAAACCTTTATTTTATACATTTTTTCATGTCTAAATATTTTATAATGAATTAGAGGGTAGAGGTTTAGAAAAGAGGATCAACATATGAGTTTAAAATAGGTGGTATGTATGGAGGGAATTTGGAGAATCATTTTCAATGTGTGTGACCTCCTTTTGATGGATAGAAACTATTTGACTTTTAAAAGGAGACTTTTTGCATATGAAACCATTCCAAAAATGAAATTATGATGTTTATAATACCATTTAAGACCTATCATTTCAATTTTACACCTAAACATATATTATTTAAATATTTTATATCCACAAGGTTACTTATACGACATGTTTGAAAGGTGCATGATGGCTTGGAGGGCTAACTAGAGCTTGAAACAAGTTAAATAAGTAGACCATGGAATATAAACTTGGATACAAATTAGACCTCATGTTATGAATTAAAGTGACTTGGAAACCTTATACATCATGTCAATATAGGTCCATCCTCAATAAATGGCTAAAACAAGTAGAAATTCCTCAAAAAGAAGAAACCTTAAACTCTCCAAACTACCTTAATTTTTGTTGTGGTACCTTAACCTTATCAAACAATGCATAGATCATTAAATATTATTAAAAAACACTTGAAACCATTAAATTCACCAAATAATAACCTATGAATACTTAATACATCATCAACTTACTTAAATATGCTTCTACATGAGGATCTTTCAAATAAGTTATAGTACATACCATTAAACCTTAAATAATGCTAATAAGGCTTTCAAGAAGAATTTAGAAGAACATGAAAAGATTTAGACTACCATTTACAAGCTTAGAGGGGTTTTATGAAAGTTTTTCAGATTATAGGGGTTAATATTTAGTCTTGGGAGGCCAAAACATTAATATTCTTGGTGACTCACAAGGGTTGACCAATCTACTAGTCAATGGAACCAACTATCTCACTCTATTTGGACTGCCAATTAGATTTAGTACCTTATAAAACTTTCAATGACTATTCTTTCAATTTATTTATCCCATTTCTTAGTTTATGAAAGTGGAAGTAAAATTGAAAGAAAGAGGTGTGTAAGGGTACTTGGTTAAAAGTATACATGCATTAATCTAGATGAAGTGGGAACTCTTCTTTGGCTAGGAAGGAATAACTATAGATAAGAAAGCACTAAAAGAAACTTGTTGGTTAGATAATAAGATGGGGGGATTGCCTAGTGTATGCTAGATCTGAGAAAGCAATAACTTACTAGGATGGTTGTCAATCCCATTTTTGATAAAATGTTGGATAAAAAGAGATGATACTTATAGTAAATAACATAAAGATAAATGTTATTTAATATAATAAAATAAATTGCTTGTTTAAATCAAATAACTAATTGTAGTAAAAAGTTGGTCAATGCTTATGCTAAGGTAGTTGGGGGTTTGATTATGTTTTGGGTCTATTAGGTGATAGGGCCATAGAAAATAGAATTTTAGTTGAGTTTTGGTTATTTATTTGGTTTATTTGAGTGAAGATATGTAATTTACATTAGTTAAGGTAACCCTTAGTGGTAAAGGCTAACTATCAATGGTTGCCTATTAAATTCTAGGAATGAAAAAATAAGGGTTACAAGTTAGGTAAATGGTCAAACAAATGTTTGGGTAAGGGTTTTAGGTCATCAAAGGTTTGATACAGTTCTAGAGGTTATAAAATATAATGAAAATAGAATATTCTAATGAAGGTATTTAAACATTAGAAAATAAATAAGGAAAATTGAAAATAAAGAGAAGAGTACCTATTATCAAGAGCAATGGAGAAAGGGGGAGAGAAGATGTAGAGGAAATTCATTAGCATAAAAATACTTTAGCCTTTGAGAATGATTTGGATAGTGTTTTAGTAAGGGTAGATACCTATAAATACTTTGGTAGTATGTACTTACATATTTTCTCTTTTGTTCTCCTTCTTATATATCCCCTTTTATAGGAAGAAGTTGCCAATTGTAAGTGGAATAAGTTTCTAAATGTTCAAGAGGAATTTGATAATTAGATAGGTGGATAAATATGCTAATTTAGGTGCCATAAAGCTGATTTGTATCTTCAAATGAAAGGATGCTAAGTTGGGTGAAAATATGATTTTGCACTTAGTTAGAAATTGCTTTGATACAGGCTAGGGAACCTATCTATTGATGGTTAGGATTAACCATCAATGATTAACCTAACCATTAGTGGTCAAGGTATAAGAGGAAAAGGGGTGAAAATTGGTTAAAATAAATTTGGTTAAAAAGGTTAAGTTAGCAAGCTAAAAAGTGGGATATGTTAACTAGGTGGTTAATTAGCTCCAATATAGGGTAAGGGTTTATGGTTATTTTGACATAAAAAATTAGGTAGTTATTGAGTGTCTACATTTTCCCTTTTTTATTATACAACTTTGGGTTGTTAAGCTATAAAAGAAAAATAGAATCTGGGTAAGGTTAAAGGAAAAGGGTGATGACTGAGCTAACTCTAGATGCACTAGATAAGAGGATGCTACCTACATAGTTCCATGGATGTAATATCCAAAAAAAACTTCAAGATAAATGTATTTCTTGAATGGTTCATAGGTGGGTTGTAAAGAATAGGTATGCTCCAAGGGTAAGGTTGTGATACTCAACTAGGTTCCCCCAAATAGAAGAATCACATGGTTCAATTTGGGTGAAGGCTTATGGATAAAGGTCATCTCTAAAAGGTCTAATTACCTTGAGTATAGGAGGAGGTATTCCCCCTCAAACTAGAAATTAATGAGGTGAAGGTTGAGTTAGGTCAGGGTTTGATAAATGGTAGATGATAAGTCATGAGGTGGATGATAAAAAGGTGAGGTTGGGAATTTGAGATACAAATATGTGCACAATATTCAACTAAGTATGATAGTCAAAATTGTGAAAATACTAAGATTGCTATGTTGGTAATAATAAAGTCAGGTTCTAGGATAAATGATAAGGTAGCTGGTCCCAAACATTGGTCATAGCTAATCAGGTTAGTCTTATCAATTCTCCTAGATAGGGTCAATGTTTACTCAGGTATCTAGGATAAGAAGTGCTCCCAAGAAAAACACAAATGGTCTAATTGTGCATGAGGTGGTGTAAATTCAAATTTTGAACATGGAAAAATTGTTCTATATGGTCAAAAGGACGAAGGCAAGGTCATCACAAACTATGTGATAGGTTGGATCAAAATGGACCAACATCAAGGTGGATGTGGCTGAATGGTTAGGCAATTTTTTTGAGAAGGTTAGTCTCCAAAATTTGAGGGAGAGGGTAACTCCCAAATAAATTGGTGGATAAGGGTAAGCTCCATATTTTGAGGGAGAGGTTGACCCCAAATAGGTTTGTGGACATCTAAATGGGTTTCCCCACTTGGGTGTACCACTTGGTTTAGTTTGGGTTGATAAGGTTAATAAAGTTGATAAGATAGGTAAAGTTGGATTTGATAGGTTAGGTTTAGTGGATGAGATTTGTTGATAGCTGGTTGGGTAGATAGGTGTTTTAATCATGGTAGGTAAGGTTTAAGAAGTTTGATTGGTAGTTAAGGTTTTGGTTTGGTAAGGTTGGTTGAATAGGTTAATTTGATAGGTTACATGAAATTGATAAGATAGATTTATTGTATAGCTTGGGTAATGTAGGTAAATTTGGTAAGTTATTGGTAGTTAATAGGCTTGATAGGTTTGATAGGTTGGAGTTAAGAGATTGATAGGTTAGGGTGAAGGTTATTGTTTTTATAAGGTAGATAAGGTTGATAAGGAAAGTTAGGTTAACAAATTAGGTTATTTTGGTATAGATGACAAGGTAGGTTAGGATAATGGTTGGGGATGGATAACCTAATGGTTGATGAGGTTGGATAGGTTGAAGTTGAGATTTGTGAAAATAATTTTTATGTTGGTGTTGATGGGTTATTGGTTGTGTATGATTATGGTCAAAGGGTTGGCAAAAGTAGGAGAAGGGAAATCGACAAAAGGGTGGGGTTGGTTTGGTCAAGTTGAATGTTTTTAGGGGAAGATAATCCCCAATGGTTTGATGGTTAGGATAACTAGGTGGTTTTAATGGATCAAAAGGCAAAATACATGTCTCCCTAAGTTAAGTTAATTAGGTAAGTGATGGCCATGTTAACTCTTGATGTGCTAGGTAAGAGGATGTTGCCTACATAATCCCATAGATAGTGGATCTAACATGAACTTCAAGCCATATGTAGTTCTTTCAATTTAGTGTTTGATGGGTTTGATTGGAAGAATATGAGGTGATTGGAGAAAAGTAACCTCCAAAGGTTAGGTTTGATTTGGTTTTGGTTGGCTAAGATTACAGAGAAAGGTAACCTCTAAGGTTTAGGGAGAAGGTGACTCCTAAAGGTAAAAGGTCAAGCTATTTCATTGGTTAGTTGGTTTAATATGTTAACTTGATTGGATGGGTTAGGTGAATGTGATTAGTATTTGTTGGTTTGGGTGCTAGTTATTGGTTTATTTGGATAAGGTAAATAAGGTTAGCTTTATAGGTTTTATGGGTGGAATTTGGTTTGAGTTGTTTGGAATATTAGGTGTTGATTTGGTTTCAAATACTCCAAAGGGAGGAGACATGTCTTCCCAAGTGATCATGAAAGTATAAGGGGGAGGATAAATGTTCTGATTGATAAAGACCATGATAGAAATATGGGTGGGTTTATGAACATAAAACCCTTGTCACACTTTTTCTTTGTCATTATTTTGATGGTTAAAAAAGGTAACTTGATTGCATAGTGTCAAGTAAGCTCAATATCCCTTGATTTGTGGAGGAAAAAATGGGAAATGAAAGTTAGTGGGTGATAGGTATGGAAACATTCTTGTGGGGAGAGATTTCCTCTTGTATAGGTGACTTAGGAACCATTATAGACAATTACATGTTATATGCTAGGTGTAGATTGATTGATGTGGGAAGTCTACTACTGAAAATTGATTGCAGTCTTCTTAGGATAACTTGTTTTTTTATATAGGGTCTTATATTTCTTGTTTTGATATTTTGGTGAAGCTAATCGATGTGAAAAGCTTCAAATGATTGATTTTGAAAATTTTAACTTAGCCATCCTTCAAGGGAGTGATCTAAGTTTATGTTTGTTCATATCTGATAGGTATCCTTCAAAGGAGCAGTCTGCATACTAAATATGTTGACCCAAGTGATATTATGGTATCCTAAATGTTTATATGCTTACTTATACATGGACCATCTATATAGGCTTAAATTTTACCTTTATGAATGCAAATCCATCGCACAAGAAGGTTGATGTTGGGTGGAAGAGGTGGTTTTAAGTGACAACAACCATGGGATTTTATCTGATTAGATACAAAAAGTATCTATGAGGATCATGCCATGGGTAGAGACATGGTATCCATGCTTAAGATTATGTAACATTGTGATGGATAATATCATGATCTTTTATTTATTAGTTGTCCTTAAATATAAGGAGATAAAGGCATTTAAAAATAAGGGATGAGCTTAAGTTAGACATAAAATGACAAAGAAATTGGTTTAACCAAGGAGTAGACATAAATCCCAAACATTTAATAATTTCAATCTTTATATTTCCCAAATCCATGATTACACAGATGTCTAATGCCAATAGGAAGATTAGATGTCCCCTAGTTACTTTGTGACTCTTGGGTAGACAAGGAAAAGGTATGGGTTGATAAAAAGGTGAGGTTGGGTAGGTGATAATTTAATGGAGGAAGATAGTTAAAAAATAAATGTGTAAAAGGTAGTCAAAATGGCTAAGATTAAAGTTATTTAGTTGGTTAGTTAGTTGGTGGGTGGAGAAGGGTAATATCTAATGTATAGGTTGGTAGAGAAGGATAATCTCCCAATAGGTTTGGTTGGGGGGAGAATGTGATTCTCCAATAGTTTTGGTTGCGTGAAGGAGAAAGGTAATACCAAAGAGTTCAAGGTTGGTTGGTTGATAGGTTTATTTGGTTCATTTGAGTTTACTAGGTTTGATTACTTGAGTGGAGTTGATAAGGTGGGTTGGGTTGATAAATGGTCAAAGCCTTAGGGAGGGGAAGTTCCCCCAATTTGCTTTTTCCATGGATGGTCAAAAGAGGGGAAAATGATCCCAAAGTGAGGTGATGGTTAGTAATAAGGTTTTAATAGGGGTTAATATGACTTCACCCACCTCCCCAAGGGTTGTTATTTGTAAGTCATTAGTGGTTAGTAGGTCAAGTTCATAGGTGGTTGTTTTAGTGGGATTTCATCTAGTTCACCAAGGCTAGGAAAAGGTAGTTGGGTCAGATTTAGGTATGGTAGGGTAGGTTTAATAGGTTTTATGGGTTAATTTGGATTTGGGTGGTTAGGTAGGTTGGTTATGGTTGAGAAGAAAGGTATGTTTATTATTGTTGATTGAGTTGGGGTAGAGGTTGGTTTGATTGGTTGAGAGAGGTAAGATAAATGGTTGAGTTGGTTTGACTGGTTTGATTTTTTGGTTTGGTTGGTGAGGTAAGATTGGGTGGATGGTTATAGGTAAGGTTAAGTTAATGGTAAGTTTGGTTAGGCTAATGCTTTTTTTGGTTTGTTTTGGTTGATAGTAGTTAAGGTTAGATTAATAGGTTCAAAAAAAGTGGTAAGTGGAAAATGTAGGTTGGTTGGTTCCACATGGTTGGGTGAAAAAGGGTGATTGGTTGATTCTACATGGGTGAGTGTAAAAGTTTGCTTGGTTGGTTCCACAAAGGTCAGTAGACTAGTTTGGTTGGTTAGTTTCACAAATGTGAGTGGATTAGGTTGATAAGTTGACTCCACAAAGGTGAGTGGAATAGGTTAATTCATTGGTTCCTTGAATGTGTTTTCAAAATAAAGGTGAAAATATTCCACTTGTTTGACAAGTGGTTTGATTAAGGGTTGGACCATGGTTTCTTCAATAATGAGTAAAGGAAGAGGTTTTATGATTGATTGTTTGATGATATTTAAGGCTAACTTATAAGGAAAATGGAGAATTTCCTTTGAAACCTCCTTGTGATCGATAAGGTTTTGGATGAGCATTTTAAAAGAGCCACATCTATCTATCCGATGTATGTGTGTACAATGATACACATAAAATTCATTCTCTATAAACCAAATTGGCTTTAGAAGAGATTTATTGATAGGTTTTATTGGATTAAGGTTAATGATAGAAACCTCTTATAATTTATCAAGGATTGAGGCATAGGATTCCACCAATAGGGTGTAATGCCTAGGAAGAGGGTGCACTAATGGCTCTTGAATTTTTGAGTTAAATGGTAGATTTGATGAGGTTTGTTATTTTGATAGATTTGATAGGTTTGATAGGTTAGGTAGGTTTGGTGGGTAGTTATTGGTTGGTTTTGATAAGGTTGATATGACTGATAAGTTGGATAAAGTTGATAAGGTGGGTAAGTTGAATAGGTTAGATTGATCGGGTAAGTTTGGTTGATAGTTGGTTAGGATTTGTTGATAAGGGTTAGGTTGATAGTTGTTCGATTGATTTGATAAAATTGGTTGATTCAAAAATTTTGATTTGTATTTAATGGTTTGATTTGATAAGGTTGGTCGAATAGGTGTATTTGATGGGTTGGGTGAGGCTGATAAGATTATTTGGTTGGGTAAAGTTAATAAGGTAGGTTGATAGTGGTTGATTGATAGATTGATAGGTCACTAGGTTTGTTGACTAATTTGTTTGGTTAAGGTTAATAAAGTTGGTTGGGTTGATAAAGTGGGTTGAGGTAATTGATATGATGGTTGGGTTGACAAGATGGGTTGGTTTGATTGGCTTGGTTGAATTGATAGATTCATAGGTTTGTTGGGCTGATAGGTTGATGGGTTGGTTGGTAAGTTGAGGCTGATAAGTTTGGTTGGGGTAATGGATATAATGGAAGGGGTAGATGGCCCAAGTTTTGATAAGGTTGGGGTGATAGATGTGGTATATGTTGATAGGTTATTGGTTGGGTAAGATAATGGTTAAAGGGTTGTTGATAGGTTTTTGGTTGGTTGAAGTTGAAATTTGATTGGTTGTAAGTATGGGTTGATTAGTCATGGGTATTATAAATAGATAACTCTACTTTGTTTATCTGGTCTATTAATAATGTAACCAATTTAGGTGGTAGTTGATAGTTTGGGGTTTTATTATGGTTGAATTTTGATGGGTTATGGGTAGATTTGGGTTGATTATAGGTAAGGTAGGGAGTATAAGTAGTTTGAGATGCCAAGTAATGCTCAGATGTAGGAGGGTTGTGATCTAAGATTATAGTATAGATAGGATCTCTAGAAAAGGTTATAGAAGGGCTCTCTATTCAAGCAAGGTAATGGATATGAGGATAAATGAGATCAAAATGGTGTAAGGTTGATGGTATAAGGTCAATTCCTCACAACTCTAACATAAGTAAACAAGAAAAAAGTCCAAAAAGTAATGCATACACTAAGTGTGTTAGCTCTTAGGATAAGTTTTATCTCATGTTGGATTATGCCTTCATTAACAATGTGTGAGGGTGGTTTGGCTTGAAAATTTGATACTAGATAAGAAATATAAGGGTGGTTTTAGGTAATGTTTATGCCCTCAAGTTAATATGTACTAGACTAGATACATGGCCTAGTATTGCAGGCTTGCTCTCTACACTTCACAATCCAAAAGCTGGGATAGGTCACTTAGATAATATATACCATCTACCTAGGGCTTATATTCTACTAGAAAATAGAGTGGGCTCTCCTTTTGGTGATGAAATACAAGTGGGATTACTAGGTAGGGTAAGGTTATGCACTAGGTGGTGAATTCTCAGTCAGGCCTTATCTCAAGTATGTTATGGTGTGTTGATTGATTATGTGGTTCAGGTTTTGTGTGTGAAATAAAAGTGAAGCTACAATAGATTATTTTCCTTTTTAAGTTACTAGGTAACCAAAGTAGCAAGCAAATAATGGATGTAAGGTTTTTTTAGTCCCAAAAGGAAAATGTTAGATTTCTTTAGATGAGCAAAAAATAAAGAGAGAGAGAGAAACCATACAATGCTAAATAAGAAAAGAAAGATGGTGGGTCCCACAAGGCATGCCAAAATGTTTCAATTTATTTCTCCTATTTGTTATTTTATGCAAGTGGAAGTAAAACTAAAAGAAAAAGGTGTGTAAGGGTACATGGTTAAAGTGCACACATGTTGATCCCAATTAAGTGGGAACACTTCTTTGTCTAAGAAGGAATAATTGTAGATAAGAAAGCACTATAAGAAACTTGTTGGTTAGATAATAATATGGGGGGATTACCTAGTATATGATAGATCTAGGAAAGCAACAACTTGTTAGGTTGGATATCAATCCCCTTTCTAATAAAAGGTTCGATAAAAAGAGATGATACTTGTATTAAATAACATAAAGATAAATGTTATTTAATGTAATAAAATAAATTTCTTGTTTAAAGAAAACAACTAATTATAATAAAAATTTGATCAATGATTATGCTAAAGTAGTTAGGTGTCTAATATGTTTTGGGTCTGTAAGGTGATAGGGTCACAAAAAATAGAATTTTGGTTGAGTTATGGTTTTGGATTTAGGTAAAGATAGGTAACTAGTAGCGATTAAGGTAACCATCAATGGTTAAGGTAACCATTGGTGGTTAAGGCTAATTGTTAGTGGTTTCCTGTCAAATTTTGGGAATGCAAAAAATAAGGGTTGCAAGTTAGGTAAATGGTTAGATAAATGTTTAGGTAAGGGTTTTAGGTTAGTATAGGTTTGATATGGGTATAGAGGGTATAAAATAGAATGAAAATAGAAGATTTTGATCAAGGTATTTAAACCTTAGAAAAGAAACATTAAAAATTGAAAACAAAGAGAAGAATACCTGTTATCAAGATCAATGGAGAAAGGGGGAGAGAAGACCTAGAGGAAATTTGTCAACATAAAAATACTTCAACCTTTGAGAATGATTAGGGCAGCATTCTAGTAAGGGTGGATACCTATAAAGATTTTGGTAGCATGTGCTTATAGATTTCCTCTTCTATTCTCCTTCCTGTAGCTCCTCTTTTATAGGAAGAAGTTTCCAATTTTAAGTGGAATAATTTGCTAAATGTTAAAGATGAATTTACTAATTATATATGTGGATGAAAAAGCTAATCTAGGTGCCACATAGCTTATTTTTATCACCAAATAAAATGTTGCTAAGTTAGGTACAAAGTTGATTCCGCACCCAGCTATACATTGCTTTGATACATGCTAGGGAACCTAACTATCGATAGTTAAGCTTAACCATCAAAAATTACCCTAATGATAAGTGGTTGAGGTACAAGAGGAAAATGGGTGAAAAGTGGTTAAAAGGAAGTGGGTTAAAAAGGTTAAGTTATCAAGTTAAAAAGTGGGCTAGCCTAACTAGGTGGTTAACTAGATCCAATGTGGGATAAGGGTTCAAGGGTTAGTTTTCTTGGATTTTCTTCAAGCTTGATAGGGGCTAATGTAGAAGTAGGAATAACATAGATCATGAAATATTTGGAAACTATACCTCCTTGACCATGATCATGGACCTCTAAGCAGATTTTTTCCACCTCTAATAGATCATTGAAAGCTCCCTCATTTATCATAACATCTTGATCAGCTTGTATCTCCTTAAGGTTACCTTCCTCTTCAACTTCACTGACTAGTTTTCATCTTTATCAACCAAATGAAACCTCTTGAGGTTTGTTTATTTTTTATAAAACTATTGAAAATTGGATAGATACCCCATTTCCACACTCTGTAGGATTATCATGAAAGAGATTAGATTATATATCATTAAGGGGATCCTAAAAATCACCTTATTCATGGCCAACTAATATAATTTCCTCTTGTGACTCTCCTTACTCTTTAATTTTATCTTATTTTGCATCCTTGAAGTCTAGTCTATAATTTTCCTCACAAAGAGGTGTCCCAATATCAATCTCTTTTTTTAACTCACCTAAATCACCTTGATCAACTATTGCTATAGCTTGAATTTATTCAATCACCTCAAAGAGGTTGATGGTGGGAGGGTGATGGATGTAAACATGAGTTGGTTTAGGAGTCAAGGGAACATCCTTATTGATCTGAAAGACTTTTTGGATAGACCTCTAAGATGGTAAATATTTGTGTTCTTGGGGAGGAAGGAGTGAGGTTTTACTAGATTCATTTGTAAGTTCAATTTCCCTAATCAGGTGAGCTTCAAACTCAAGTCATATATGATCATTAATCTCCTCAAGATGATTAGGAAGGGGAAGGATCTACCAAGTATGATTTGGACCATGATATTAAGTCCTCTCAACACACTCTTCCTCCTTATTTTACATAGTTTATTGAATAGACATACAAGTAGGGAAGGCTTGATGAACTTATGGGTAACTTGGAAGGTTTTTACACTCATATGACCTATTATTTTGAAGAAGTATGGGTTGATCAAAATAGTAATGATATGGAATTGGAAAGGGTACATGATGTTGATGACACTATATTTGTTTCCCTTCATGAACTACTAGCTTCTCTTCTATACTTAAAATTAGACCACCCATGTCTAACATATCACTAGTGGGACTTTAATGATTCTACCTCATAATAGATTCCCATTCTCTCTTGATTTACTAAAATGAGTCCCTCACATTCCTAAAAATATGACTAAAGAATTTTTAACCATACTCCCTTTGTGTATCAATCCTAAACATATATCAGTTATAACCCACAAAAGTTTTATTAAGGCTCAATATGGACTGATTTGAAACATGTCTATGTTGACTAGGAAATCATGATATTACCAAGACTAATCAAGAGGATAGGTAGGCTACCAAGGAGGTGGAATTGGGGATGGAAGATGTAAGAATGATAACCAGGTTAAGGAGGCTTAACATAAGGTTGGTAAGGGTCAATATACTATAGGTTATAAGGAACATATGGATGGTATGGGTCATGTTATTATTGATAAAGCTCATTGTAAGGCTAATAAAGAGGTATAACATACAAAAATATTTCATACCATGTCATTATACATCATGAGGAAAATGGAGAATATGGTGATTTATCAAGAACAAACTATTTTTATGCTTCAGTGAATATCCTATGACTCCCTTTAGCATGAACATTTGACTACAAATATTCCACTAGAGTGATTGAAGCTTCATGAGATCACAAAATGATACAAATATCTTATCCAATTTCTTGAATCCTTATCCTACTAGGCATCCTATAAATTGTTATCAATCTAGATTGCACCCTTTGAAATAGTGATGTTTCATCCGTATCCAATCTAGATGATACAATGGGATAACCTCAAGGTGTGGGTCTCCTAGTTGATGAGGTGAGCCTCTAGTTTTGGGGCTAGCTAAACTAGTGCATAAATTATGGTTTAAATCCTAAACCTACCTATTGTGACACTTAAAATGGATATAAGGGAAACATGAAATGAAACCTATGATACTAGAGGTGATGCACCAATATGTGTCCACTCTATTTCACCTTTTAACAAAACTAATTAACAAGATAGGTAACTCAGCCACTCCTTCCAAAGGCTTCTAAGCATTATCGTTTCACATAGAGGTTGTTCTAGATGATCATAACTTGAGGGTTATGAATAGAAGGTATGATTCAAGACACTTATGAATCAAATTACATTCCAAGCTCAATGACTAACACCTTCATGCACTATGTCACTTGCATAATACAATGTACTAATATCTAGGTGAGGAAAGGAACTATAAAGCAAGAGAAACTTTCCAGTTGTGAAAATAAAAAAAATCATGAAACACACTAAACTAGTAAAGAGAAGCTAAAATAGTTCATTAGCTCAAGAGGTTACAAAGTACAAATTTAGGCATAATTTCTTCATACCCATTAGAGGGATTAGCCCAATGGCCTTAGAATCTAAATTTATAGAACATGATCAAGAAAGAGGATAATATGGCATGGATAAGGCATAGAGAGGTCATGAATGTCCATAATTCACTCAATGAGAAGTTACAACTAGTCCTCATAACTCCCTTCTTTCATTGCCTTGGTTGCATAATGGCCTTCAAATGAGAGTATGGTGTTAGAAATGGCTTAATGGAGGATCTTTCAGTTTAGGTTGAGCATATTTAAAGTTTAATCATGATAACCTAGTCATACATACCTCCTTTTGATAGTTAGAAAGGTAGAATCATGGTCTAGTTGGCCTTCCTGGATCATTAAGCAACACAACTTCCCTTTGTACATGTTGACTAGTTGAAAACTATCGAATCCTCCATAATGGCCATGAAGTGTGAATAATTTATTCAATTTATCAGTTAAAATGGTGTTTATCTCCATACACTTACTCTCTCAGTAGCTTCTCATACCAACAAACATCTTCTCTTGTTGTTAGAACATGCCTACTAGGCAACTAGGCCTAGTCACTTAGTGCTACCTATTTCAATGACCATGAAACCTGAATAGAACCCTCATAAAAGGTAAATGAGTATGATTTAGGTATAATAAATCATATTACACTATGAATTTTTCTTTCCAAATATATCACCTATGCAATCTTTGCTCATTTAGGTGACTAGGTCACCTCTCACTAGTCTTTGGTTTAAGCTTATAGGAGCATTTCCAAGATGAAATGAGAGTATTTTGTGATATGAAAATGTGAAATACATTTCTCACTATCCTCTTTAATTATATTCAACTCTTCAAATAACGTTTTACCTTGTAATCATCACTAAACCCTATAAAAATAGTGTTTCTAATGGATCCATACAACTATCCGTAGAAACTACTATCATGATTGGGACCTCCTCAAAGTAAATAATGTGTTTCAATTGTTTCCAAGTCCAATTTAGGGAATTTAATTGCATTTTTCTTGGGTTTTCCTCCATTGGGTCATTAATATTATTTTAGGTAGGTTTTGAGTGGCATGATCTCTTAACGATTATTCATAGCCTTGAGGGCTTGAACTACAAAACTAATGCCAAGATTTTTAAGTATGAAACCCCATTAAACCTTACCTAATATCTTATGGCCCCATGAATATGTTCCAATATGGATAAAATGCTTCTCAAGCTCAAAACCTTGAATTGTGGGAGGTCGAGAGAGGTGAACTTGTATGCAAAGGAGAAAAAACATATGTTTTTGGTTAGAAACACCCCAAGAGGTATATTACATCCTTGTAAACCTATTTTAATCATTTATCTTATTTTTTCAATGCTATAAATGTTTTCATACCCTTTACACATATGCCTAGATGTTGTTTGCTTCATATCATAGCTGACCCTACAACGCTAATTCTTGAGCTTTGCTCTCAATTTTTTGAGGTTAGACCTCACTAACCATCTCTAAACATAATAATTTAGTTACTTTGAGAATTTAAATCCTAATTTTTCTCCAAGGGGTACAATTTATCTCTAATTTCCATATATAGGCTTGTGACTACCTATTTAGGCATATTATGCCTAATTAGGCTATTAATGCTCTTGTTTCCTACAAAAGCCAAATAATTCCAATGGAAAACATTGTAATACTTTAGAAAATAATTCAATAAAATTCCTTTCCTCTCCTTCACTTTACTTTCCTATATGTTTCCATGTACCTTTAATCTTGTCAAAGGGCCTTCATGTAGGTGCTCAATTAGGTCTACCTAAGACTATGAGTATAAAATTATTCCTTTGTTATCACATTGAGAATGTTTTTAATAGTATAACATGATGAATATGACCTCCATATAATTAACATGCCCTCTAAATCTCTTGTTAAGCTAACCTCTCACTTAGCTACCTTATTTCCTCATGACTGGCTTGTATATGGTAGCTTGTGATCTTGATTGAGTGTGAAGGAGGAATTTATTCCTCTAATAACATCTTGAGATCATATTGATCATTATAAATAAGTTTAACTATGTTTATCATATTCACATAACTCAAAAAAATTTCAAAACACTATCAACCTAGTCAGCTTGATCTTCCATGACTATCTATAGGATATAATCCTAGTTTCTTGCCTGTGTGAGAGAGTGAGCTTTTAATTAGTGAAGATATTCTACCAAATTATCAATGTTAATCATAATTTCTATTTATTTTTTAATATTTTTTCAATTCATTCACTTAAATACACCCTAAAATTGGATCTTTTGCTCAACTTGCCTTTTATCTATAGTTAATCATATAGATGCCCAATTCTAGGCCTACTGTGGCTATGAGAGAGATGGAAATTGAGGTTTTCCTTCTCAATAGAATACGAGGTCTCTTTATCAGTATATTTAATTTTTTATCCATTCATTTGATACATTGATCACCTCATGAGAGCAATGTTATATTTAACTCAAACTGAGTAGGTCTCCCTCATTCTCTAATTTTCCCATGACTATGGATCTCATGCTCAACTTTCCACATACATACATCTCTCATTTTAGAGATAAACCTATAAGTTCTAGTTTGAGATCACTTATTCCAATTGTATAATCACCATTTAAGTGTAACATTAATTATAGATCTAATTTAATAAATCTTCCTTATTTTTTAGGTCTTTGACATGCATCCTCAGGTATTCTTTACACTATTTTAGACCTAAAGTGATTCAAAAGCTGATAGTTGTATGTGTGTCTCTTTACATATTAATTTTGAAGTTTGGAATCTCTAAATAAAATCCCATTATGAGGTTAAAATGGCCTAATGAAGTCAATACATCACAGATGATTTTTTGAAACCTTATTTAATTATTAATCTTTATTCAAGACCACATAGTAAACCTAAGTGTTATACATATGGAAACTCAAAAATTTAAAGAATTTTGAGATGGTGAATCATGCATCTTGATGGATAAAATATTAGACCTTGGAGTTCCAAAAACCTTAAACTATACTAAGAAACCTTAAATTATACTAAGAAGCTTTTGAATGCCATTTGGAGCTAGTTTATGTGTTTTGGTCTTGAGGGTTATAGGAAGCTTGTTTATTTGATATAGGATCTCCTCCACATCATTGAATGACTCTTTCAAACTAAAGAAGACATTTATCCATACACTTTACATATAAATATTGATTTCTATGAGAACAAGTTAATTCATGTTTAAAGCTTGTTTCCTTCATTCACATGGTAATTATTGAGGAATTTGAAAGAGACCTGATCTAATCAAAAGGTGATCATGTGAAGCATGAGAGGGGCATGGGAGGACCATGGATACTCTTCATTAATCACCTTTATGTCCTATTATTTTAAAAAAGATATGAACCTTAGTACATAACCTATAAACTACCTACCAAGGGGAACTATGGGTTTCTCTATCCTTGTAATTACTATAATAACATGATTATAGGAGTCTAAAACACTTAATATACCCTTATATAATAATTTCAAAAATTTCATGAATCTACTTATTATTGGCCCTATAGAGTTTATAAAGGGATTAATACCACATGTGTATCCTAAAAATCATTCACAAAGCTTAGGGGTTGGATCTGAGCACCAATGTCACTAATTACAAGCCCATTATGGGACTGACCTCTATCTAAGATCTTGGGATCTGACTCTCTTTATATGGGTCATACTATCCATCTTCAAATGGGCCTTATGATATTTATAAGAACTTTATGGGGATTTAACCACATCTTCTACCTTCATTTTCATATTTTGGCCTTGAAACTTCCTTTCCATACCTTCAAGAGACCTTCCATTAAGTGTGTGACTTATTTAAACTCTAACATGATCGTACAAATCCATACAAGGGCTAAAAACACCTTAAAAACTTTGTTTAATATATTTTCTTAGGTCTAAAGCTTTGAGAAGACATTTTAGGGTTTAGGGAGTGAAAACAAGAGACAAATAGAGATTTTAAATAGGTGGTATGTATGGAGGGAAGCTGGAGAGTCATTTTTGACATGTGGGACCACCTTTTGATGGATGGAAACCATTTGACTTTTATAAGGAGACCTTTTACATATGAAGCCATTCCAAAAATGACATTATTATTTTTATGAGACCCTTTAAGACCCCTAATTTCAATTTTACACCTAAATATATCTTCTTCAAAGGTTTTCCAATTTCAAGGTTACTTATATGAGATGTTTGAAAGGTGCATGATGGCTTAGAGGGCTAGCTAGAGCTTGAAACAAGTTGAATAAGTAGACCATGGAATACAACATTATATATATCTTATACCTAATGTTATGAAGTAAAATTAATTTAAAACCATATATATCATGTAAATAGAGAACCCTCCTTAATAAATGGCTAGGACAGTTAGAAATACCATGAAAACAAGAAACCTTACACTCTCCAAATTACCTTACTTTCTACTAAATTAACTTAACCTTACAAGGAATAAATCATTAATTAGGATAGAAAACACTTTACACCCTTAAATTCACCCAAGAATAACCTATGAATACCTAATAAATCATCTAATAACTCAAATATGATGATACATGATGATACTTCAAGAAAGTTCTAGTACATACCATGAAACCTTAAACAATGCTAATAAGGCTTTCAAGAAGTATTTAGAAGACCATGACAAGATCTAGACCACCATGTATAATATTAGAGGGGTTTCATGAAAAGTTTTAGATTATAGGGGTTGATATTTGGGCTTAGGATGCCAAAATATCAAAATTATTATTGACTCATAGGGGTTGACCAACCTACTGATCAAGAGAACCAACTATCTCACTCTGCTTGGACTACCAATCAGATTTATCACCTTATAAAACCTTTAAGGACTAAAAAAACTTCCCACACACATAAATACAAAAAAATAAAGTGAAATATAAACACCTAATAAATCAACAAGATAGGACAATAAAACAATTAAGACAACCAACACATCACAGTGTGTTAATAACATGTATTAGAAACCAGACAAAGACAACCTCCTATAAATAACTAACCTAAACACAACTTATTTCTCCTCCATGATAAAATTTTAAGATTATTTGATGACTTTGGAATAATTATATGAAATTATCATGTGTTTATTGAATTCCAATTAGGTATTTCTCATGAAATGAGAACCTTCACTTGCATTTGGAGATGTTGGCATGCTCATAGCCTCTTCTAATAGAAATTGGACCTTATTGTTAAATTATCAAGTGTATAGGTTAGATGTGTGAATCAATTACCTATTGATATTCATTCCAAACATATCTACTTTTCATTAATAGTCTCATTTATGCCTCATTCAAAGGTTTTTCCTAATCAAGCTGACTAGTTTGATGTAGATCTTGTGCCATGCTTGTAGATTTGAATTCAAAGAGAGATGAATATTATTCATAAAGTACTAAGACTAAGTTAATTTTCATTCCCTAAAAGTGAAGAGGCACCTGAAAATGGAATTAGGTGTTGATAACCTTATTTAAAGACCTCAAACAAATCACCTTCAATTGAAATATCCTCTTGGAATGACATGCTTGGAGAGTTGTCTTCCTCTTGTTTATTGAAAACACCTTCTTCAATTTGAATTGGTATGAACATGTCTCTATAATAAGGTAACCTAATATTATGATCTCAAACAAATCTTTTGATTTATCTTCACATAGTTTTAATTTTATTGTATTTTCATCAAACTTGATAGTGGATGTTTTAGAAGTAGGCATAACATAACTTGTGAAGGATTTGGAAACGATACCTCCTTAACAATGGTCTTGAATCTCTAAGAAACTTTATTTCACCTTTGACAGATCATTTTAATCTCCCTCATCCATCATAATATCTTGATCATCTTGTATCTCCTTACGGTTACCTTCCTCTTTAACTTCATCAATTGGATTACATCTTTCTTGACCAACTGAAACCTCTTAAGGGTTGTCCCTTTGTTCCAAAAATTATATAAGTTGGAAAAATACACTATTTCCATAATCTTTAGGATTGGAATGAAAGAGACAAGATACCATTTCATCAAAGATATCCTAAAAATCACCTTCTTCTTGGTCAATTGATATGTTTTCCATTTGTGACTCACCTTGCTCTTAAAGATTATCTTATTATACATCCTTGAAGATTGTGTAGACATTAAAAAACCACACAATGTGTTTCTATTCATAAAAACACCCCTTGACCCACTTTAACCCTTTGGATAAATTAATTAAGTTAATTAATTCAATAAAACCTAATTATAACTAACCTACCAAAACTCATGGCTAGTTCGTCGATGCCTAACCTAGATACCATTATTACTCTAGAAATTAATAACCTTGACCTCTTAGACTTGTTATTCACATGTCTCAATGATCCAATTATTAACCTCATACCACTTTTCAAGGAATTAACTACCATTAATTAGTAGAATTGGCTAAATTTAGCTAATATTGACTATGCCCCCTTGATTGTCAGTGATTAGCCCTTAACCACCGATGGTTGACCCAAACCATGAAAAATTACTTAAAAATCTAGTTCAAGAGTCCATGATCGAAGGAGTCAACTATAAATTGACCATAACTCACTCATTAATTACTATATGTTTAATTTTAATTTGTTGTTCACATGATCAATGCATGATAGACTATTTCTTAATCTCTTTGTTAAACTCTTTCATTTCAATGATCCTTTGCTCTATATTAAGATATGAAGAGGAGGATGAATTGATTTGAGTGTGAGATATTCTACCTCCTAAGAGAATCCAAAAGCCTCCCAGTGAACCAAGAACTAGGCTAGAGACTTAGGGTGATTTTTCAACTCACTATCTTGAGCCAAGGAACTATCGACAGTCACTATGTGTCATTTTAAAACATCAAGATAATTTAACCAATCTACCAATACTTGATTCTCAATTTATGAGTTTTTATTTTATCACAAAACTTTAATTTATTTTTTAAATCAAGTTTGAGTAATTTAGTATTATTATTTAATCATTTATTGCTATTTTTAGTCAAAATCACTTATCTCTTTTATATCATTTCTTGTATTACATCTCATTAACCTCTATTATTCATGAAATCATATAATTTTACATTATCATATCTTAAGTGTTTTAAAAGTGTTGATTGATATCCTCCAAGGAAGCTTGTGCTTCTTAGATCTAGCTCATGCTAGGCAATCCACCTTACTATCTCACTAATCCACCATTTTCTAGATTGCTTTCTTATCTATAGGTCATCCTCCCCAGACAAAGAGGAGTATCGAAAATCATCTAGATTCATGCACACAAGCCACATATAGGTTCTACTAACCTCACCCTTTTTTCAAGTTTTACATCTTTCTTAAACAAGAAAATAGAGAAAAAAAAAAATGAAACATTTTGGCATGCTAGGTGGCGCTCTTGAGCTTTTTCTTGGGCTTGTAGTTATATGACATTTATTTGCATTAAAGAAGAGTCATTAATTACATTTTTTTAAAAAAAATTAAGTGTTCCTTATTTACTTTCTTCCTTTCCAAAATTTAAGTTCTAGTTTATGTTGTTTTCTTAGAAAAATAAGGTAAAAATTGTTCGTTTTTGCTTTCACTTCTGAAAATCACAAGTACTCATTCTAGGCCTAGGCTTTGCATCATCATATTGAATTTAGGTGCATATTATTTATTTTTTATTCATTTTAAAATTTAAAAAAAAAATCTTTTGGATTAAAATTAACTTTGTATCTATTATTTTCTCATATTGATTAGCTCACATAGCTTAATTTAATCAAGTAAACTAATTATAGTATCCCTTCTTATCACACACATAATACCAAACCACACATTCAATCAAAAATAAAAACATTGACATAAGGCCCAATTGGGATGCCATCACCTAGCAATCATCATTCCTTCTCTATCCTACTTGGATTTCATCACCAAGGGGAGAACCAACTTAGTTTATTGTCTAAGTATAATCTATAGTAACTTTGTATATTATGGCTAGGCATTGAGCACCCTTATCATTGTGGTATGTGAATTCATGGGGTATGCCCCAATATCAAGCCACATAACAATTTATAGTATAGATATTGATATCCTTTAACTGCCTAAAACCATCCTTAGACATCTTCTTCTAGTACCTACTCTACAAGCCCAAGTTGGCATTCATAAACTCCTTAAAATTTAGGCATATGCCCAAAGAGAGATAAAAGGTATCCTAAGATTTAAATTTACTTTAGTGTATGATTTATCTATTTGAGATAATTTTATTTTGATTACTTCTCTTTTGATTTTTTGAGATCATTTTTCCATTCCTTTCCTCCTATTTTGCATGGTGTTGACAAGACAACAACTGAGAAACCAAGTAAATCAAGATCTACCTCCCAACAACCCATCTTTCTCTTCTTCCTCATCCATGAAATACCATTTGGATGTGTAAATTTATCCCCATCCTTATGAAACTCCTAATATCCCTAGAATGGTTTCCCAAGGTGATACATATTTCACCACCTTTTTGGATAATAACCCCATAACCATCCAACACTACCTTTACACCATGTATTATCGTACCCCTAATTTAGTTTCATTTATTGATTCACCATATGGTGTTCCATCCCATCTTATGGGTAGTACCTTGATTGTCACCATTTCTACCCAACCCTTAGTCACTAAAACATTTCCTTCTACCAATAATCCCTCTAATACAACCATCCAAAACCAGCCCATCAAACCAATCAACACCTATATGCCTTTCACCCCAACCAATAACTCTTATATTATAGGATCAACCCAACCTTTGGTCACCTATACTCCACTTACCATTTGAGTACTCTCTACTAGTGTTTTTACCCTTCCTATTGTTATTTCCAACCCACCAACCTCCACTCCATTCCAAAGCTTGGTGGTTTCCATACCTTCTACCCTTCCACCCATTAGTATAAAGGTTACCACCCATCCTCAACCTATAAACCCAACCATACCTCCAACCCAACCCATGTCAATCCCTTAACAGGTGCCCATTACACCCAACACAATAAATATTCCTAACCCATAATGGCATATGACTCCACCTTATACCTAACCCCATATATCCAGTTATCCATACATGGAATCTTCCCAACCATCCATGTCCATATACCAATATGTGGTATCATCTTAACCTTCCACTAGCTATCCATATGTTGTACATACCCAACCCCAAAAGAACATATTGTACAACTATGGGAGTGCACAACTAAAAATTGATCTAGTTAAGATGTTAATGGACAAGATGACCAATTTGGAGTCATTTATTTCTAGTGCCATAACCTCTTATCATATGATAAAATTTTCAATGAACCAATTCATCCATCTATCCCAATTTGACCTTATCTTCCTTAATGGGAACTTTTAAAAAAATCAAAATTTTAGAGCAAATAAGATCCTCAGCAACATCTTAGAGAATTAGGACATTCTTGATATTTTATTCCTTATGATGATTCTCTCATTTTCCGCACATTTCCCACATCCCTGTATAGTCTATAATTGGATTGGTACAATGTTATTACCAATAATTCCTTCTTTTCTTTTTCCCAATTAGCTCAAACCTTCTTAGATCATTTTTCCATAAATATATCTAAGAAATTTTCCATCACCAACATCTACTCCATTCAGAAAGTTGAGGATGATTCAATTATTGATTTTGTATCCTATTGGAGAGGTTTGATAAACCAACTCTCTTTCTCTTTTCCCCAAGATGATATGATTGAGATTTTCTCTCAAGCTTATGCCAAACATATTTCTTCCACTTTATAGGTTCAAACTTTCAATACCTTTGATGAGGATTTCACCATAGCATGAAAATTAGATATTAGATCCATTGATGAGAGGAAGCTAAAATTGAGAAACAAGAGCTCTAGTTTCAATTAAAATAAAATTTCCTCCTCCAAAACCACCAGTCACTCCAATACCAACACCAAAACCAAGGGAACTATGAGTGTATTTGTCCTTAAAACTGTCCCTCCTCCAATTTTTAACCAACCAAACTCTTCTAATTCTTCCAAAAAAAATACTCAAAACCAAAACCGTAATAACCAAAAGAAATATACTCTTCTATGGAAGTCATATGCTTTCATTTTGGAAAGGTTGTTGAAATCTATTATCATATAACTTTCTCCAATTAAACCCCCATAATAGTTCTATTCCTCTCATCTTATACCTAGTTGGTATAAGGAGAACAAATTATGTGGCTTGCATTATGTCATTGGACATGACGTTAGTAGATGTAATACCTTAAAAATCATTATGCAAGGGTTAATTAACAAGGGGGAACTTATGCTAGATAATTTGAATGCACTCTCAAATTAGTCACTTGACATATTTAGACAAACTTTTCCCAACCATTCACCTTCCACCAATAATGAAAGTAACAAAGTGCAATCCTATCACAAACATGAAGTTCACATAGTTAATGTGGTTCTTAGTGAAATCATCATTAGGGAAACCATATCCCAAATAACTTCTTCTTCCCCTCCACTTACTGAGGTAGTGGAGTTACCTTCTACTATTTTGGAAACCAAAACAAAAGAAGCTATTATCCTCCTTTCTCCACTTATTGAGGTATTAAAAACCACCATCCACTCTCCTTTGAAATATATGATAAAGGAGATCACCATCACTTCCATTTCATTTTCTTCCATGATTAAGCTCTCCACTCTTCCTTTGGAAAACCTTCCTAAAGAAGAGGTTTCTTTCTCCACCCCTCTCATGGAGGAATTGCCTTCCAAAACATTAGAGCCTTTGATTGAATAAAAGGACAAGGTAACCACTCCCCTCTCTCAACCCATGGGCTTATCCTTTAAGTCCAATACTAAAGGAACCAAACCTATATATAAGCTTTTGTCTAGATTGGTTCAAAATTTAGAATTCCTAACCCAACCCAACATGGATTGAGCCATATTTTGGCACCATCTTGGGATTCATTATCTAACCAAGAAAGATAACTCAATAATAATTTTATCCAATAAAACTTCCACTTCCATTATTGAACCCACCATCATCCCAACCAAACCATCAAAAACCTCTACCTCCCAAACCATAGTTGAGCCATCCAAACCAATTCCACCAAAGTAGCCAAGTTACCTTCTACCATTCCAACCAATCCTATCAAAAACCTAGGCATAATCCCTACTTAGATCCTTGTTCACCCACCATTAAATTTGGATTTAACTCCACCAAGCCCACCAAATAAACTCCAAGTTAAACTAATAAAAAATGTGGAGCCACATACGATCTCCAAAACCAAAACTTTGCCTCCCATTTCTACCTTACCTTCCATTTTAGGACCACATCCTTCTTCTATCTTGGGACCTAACCCCTATATCTTGGTTAAGAGGTCAAATATCCCAAAAACCCCAAACCCAAGTACCACTCTTAGTTACACCTTCACCTATCTTTATTAAACCATTCATAAACAAACCTTCTACCTCTCAACCATATATCTCCAAATATTATTCCTCTAAACCTTCCACCTCCAAAACATTAACCCCTAAGAAATATACTCCAAACCTACCTACCAAGAAAATTCCTCCCCTAAAAGCTCCTACTACCAAACATACTCCTAAAATGGTTTCCACCCCACCTTTCAAAGACAAAACCTCCACTCCATTTCCACCATTGCTTGAGTCTTACTCAACCATATTGTAAAGGTTATTGCAAGCATATTTCTTGACCTTTGCACCTATCAAATCATTAAACCACCATAGTCCTTAACCATCCTAGTTTAATGACAATATGGTATGTTCATACCATAGAACACTTGGGAATGATATGGAGAACTATAAATCTCTCTAATTCCTAGTCCACCAGTTATGTGATGAGGATGACCTATTTTTAGATGAACCTCTCATGAGCCCACTACCAATCCAAAAATAAAAATTAACCACCCAACACTTACTCCCACACTCTCATCTAAGAGTGAAGAGGAACCAAAGCATTCCTCTATCCCAATTCTTCCCCAAATCCATACCAATGATGTGTTCACATGATAAAAATCCCAATAAAAGGATAAGGGGAAGTTAAAGGTGTTCATTCCATATACATAACCTTCATCCACTACCCAATCACCCAAACAAACCCAAACAACTTCACCCAAACCCAAGGTGTCCATCTTGGGTGCCTCCTAATCCAACCCTTTTAAATCAATACAAAGAGTAGTTCTAAATAAACTTAAAAAAACACCAATGAATATGAGTTTATATTAAATAATTAATACCTTACCCCATCACCACTAGGTGATGATAGAGGCTTTGTAGTCCGTAGAGGTTTAACCAAAGGAACAATATCCTCTAGCAGCCTTTGTCAGAGATATTTATTTTTCCACCCTTATTAATTTTAAGTATTTTAAAATACCCTCCATTCATCCCCATGATAAAGATATTCCCCTCTTCATTACCACATTCATCAAATAAACCCACATCAAAAGGGTTATGATTGATGGAGGATCTAACATAAACATTATCTCCTCCCACACATATGACTCACTAAAATTGCTAAAGAACATTATGTCAGAAACCACAGTAGTGTTATAATCCTTCAATGAAAATATGGAAAAAAATCTAAGTACTATCATCCTCTACCCTCATTTAGGACCTCTCACACTTCCTGATCTCTTTTATATAGTAAAAAGTGAGTTCTAGTACAAAATTTTTCTTGGATGCCCTTAGATCTATTCCATGGGTTGTGTACTATCCACCCTACACTATTGCATCAAGTTTGATCATAAAGGTCAAGTAGTTACCATATAATCTGACCTAAGTCTTTTCACATCATGCAACATGATGTACCAGTCTAATGATTTTCTCCTCCTTCCATCCACCAAGCCTTCACCAACCAATGTCAAATCCACCCCTTATACCTGCCAAGTTTACACTAGTTCATCCACCCCTTCTTTCCAAATCCTTATGAAGGATCCCTTAGAATTGACATTCCAACATCTTTCTCTTGCATAGTATCACTTCTTAACCTTCGACACCTTCCCTACTCCTCAAGAGTATGGAAATATTGACCAAAGTCTTGGTTATAATTCTAATGTTAGAGTTTTTATTAAATTCACCCCCCAAATTGTCAAACTAATCTCGTTTATATGGGACTTGACTAACCTTCTTTTCCTCTAATACCTCCTCTTACACTAAACCATACACCTTCAATTTATCCTATTTAGATAAGCTAGAATTTTCTAAGACATACCTCTAGAGGTTTTCTTGGAAGGGATTTGGGTTAGGTCACTATGAACATGGATAACATGAGTTACTAACTTGTAAGACCCAAAATCCTCGTGAGATATTTGGTCTCTAATTTATTCCACCTAAAGAGCCAACCAATTTGCCTCCTATTACCATCATTGATGATGTATTTTCATCCTCTACAACCCCTTCACCATCAAAATATTAGGATCTCAATATCATTCCCCCTAACATTGTTTTTCATAAACATGATTAACTTGGGACCCTTGACTTATGAAAAGTATGGGGAGACTGTAATCATTCTTCTGACTCATCTTGAGATGGTAGAAGATGACTCTCCTATCATTAATACCATTCAGTGTTAGGATGATGATTCCCTTCTCACCTATTTTGGTGTAGAATATTCCTCTATCTACAAATCTCTCCCTTATAAGACTTCAACCATGTTGAATGAATCCACCATGGATGTCAACCTGGGTTGTCAAGATAGCTTATGCATTGTCAAAATTGAATAATCTCTAGATTCCTTTGAGTGTTAGGATTTCCCCTCCTTGCAATAATGTAGCATATCATTTTCTTGGTATTATAATGACATGATAGGAATTGACCCTTCCATCACCACCTATAATGTCATTGCTATCCACAATACCAATCCTGTCAAGTATAATCTTTTTCAGATGCACACTTGTATACCCCTTCTTGTCAAAAAAGAGCTTCAACACCTCCTATCCATAAATTTCATCCAACCCATTGATTATCCTCAATGGATCTAAAATGTCATCCCTATCACCAAAGCAATATGAGGACTCTACATTTTCATGGATTTCCATGATCTTGATGTTGCTTTCCCAAAGGATGACTTCCTCTTACCAAGCATTGATTGACTTGTTGATTTTATAACCGGCCACAAGATGTTATCTCTTATGGATGGGTTCATAGTTTATAATAAAATATTGATTTCCCCTGAAGATAAACATAAAAATACCTTTATCACCCTATGGGGAAACTTTTGCTATAGGTTCATGCCTTTTTGTCTAAAAAATCTAGTGCAACCTAGCAATGTGCCATGACCTTATTCACAAAACTATAGAGGATTACGTAGATGAACTTCTTAGGAAATCTAAATGTTGTAAATATGATTTAAGTGTTTTCAAGGTTATCTTAAAATTCCTCATCCATTACCATGTTCACCTTAACCCCAAGAAATTAATTTTTAGGGTCTTGTTAAGAAAGCTCCTTAGTTTTATCATCTCTCTTCGAGGAATGAAATTCAATCATACCAAAGTAAAAGCAATCTTTGGCATGCCACCTTGACTAACCTCAATCAACTCTATAGTTGACAAGGGAAGCTCCAAACCATTCATCACTTCATCTCTCATCCATCTGATAGATGTCAACCTTTCGATCACCATCTTTAGATACATATATATTTTAAGTGGAATAAATATTGCTAAAAGGATTTTGACTCAATTAATTAATACATTCTTTCTCCACCCATCCTCATTCCTCCTAACGAGGACCAACATTTCTACCTTTATATTTATACCATTGATCACTCTTTATAGGTAATGCTTTCACATTGATATGAGTAGCATAAAGAGTAAGCCATTTAATATATAATTTAAAAAATTATAGAATATGAAACTTAGTATACCCACACCAAAACAATTCATAAACTATGCCAATACCTTCTCAACCACAAGACATATGTCATCACCAACACTGACCTTCTCAAGTTTATGCATTCCAAGCCATAAAAAAAAACATGTGGCTAAATGTCTCATGATTTTAGCTAAGTTTGATATTTATTTCCTATAGAATAATTCAATTAAAGGATAAGTCATTATCAACCAATTAGTTGAAGCACCTTTAGTGGATAACCAACCTTCTTTTGAGTTTCCTATCGGTCCATCATGACTCTTTCTCATGAGAATGCCACCTATCAAATGACCATGTTCTTTGATGGATCAAATTGACAATGTGGTGAGGGTGTTGGTATCATTCTCATCCTATTTGATGATGAAATCATTCCTTTATCTTTCAATCTTGATTTTGATTATACTAATTAAATGGCTGAGTATGAAGCCCTAGTGATAGGTTTCTAGGCTACTTTAGCCTCAAGAATCAAAATAATCATTATTTTTATTGATTCCCATCTCATAGTAAATCAAATAATGGATTTTACTAATGTAAATATGATTTACTACAATAGTATAAACAACTAGTTGATATGTTATTGACATTATTTGATCACTACCTTATCCAAGCTACTCCATGATCTATGAATAAGTTCACTAATATAATGGCTTCTCTCATCTCCTAGATCTCATATGTACCTTCTAACTCTAAGATATTTATTGGCATCCATCATCTTATTGATCCTTATTATAGAAAATCAAACCCTCCTTCCATATTTAATGTAGAAGAGACCTAACCCAACCTTTGGTATAAATAGATTTTTAACTATCTCAAGCTAGCCATTCTTCCTCCTAATCTTTCTAAGAATTAACTATGTAGTCATGAATCCTCTCATGCTATTAGGGAAATGCATGATGATATTTGTGGAGGACACTTTAGTGGTATATCTATCACTATATGTATCCTCTACCTTGGATACTATTGGCCCACCCTCAACTAGGACTATTGAGATTATGTGAATAAGTGTGTTAAATGTCAACAACATGCCAATTAAATCATTCACCTAGCTATAGTATCCAAGTATTCAAGTATTTATATCCCTTTTCACAATGGTAACTAGATCTTATTGGTGAAATTAATCCCCATTCTTCATAGTGACATCATTTTATCATCACCATGACTAAATATTTCACCAAATTAGTGGAAGTTATTCTTCTCATTTCAACTAAAGCCAAAAATATTTCTGATTTTATTGATCATAACATTTTCTATCATTTTAGTGTTCATAAAATAATTACTGATAATGGTAAATATTTTAAGAATAAAAAATTCCAAGGTCTTTATGATGTATTTAGCATTAAGTGAAATTTCATGTCACCTTATAATCCACAAGCTAATGGATAGGCTAAATCTTCTAATAAAACCCTTAACAAAATGCTAATTAAAATGGTTAATGCATCCTATCAATATTACAACTTACACATCCCTTTCACCTTATGGTCATATTGTACTATCATTTTAATCCCTATGGATGCTACCATTGTCTCTCTTGTCTTTAGAGCCAAGGTTGTCTTGCCTCTCACAGTCCAAATTCCCTCTCTTTACATATCCATATAAGATATAATTTTTTAGGGTGATTATCATTAGAAATGTTTAGCCTAACTTGGTTACTTGATAAGTACTATTTGTTCATTCTTAACCATCTTCATGTCTATCAAGAAAAAAATAATCACACCTATAATACAAACCTAAGAGAATGAGAATTCAACATCAGTGACCTCATCTTAAAGGAGAATCAACATGTAACCAACATGGAGAAAAATAGGTAGGACAAGTTCACTTTAAATTGGCTTGGACCTTATATCATAACTCACAAGTATGGATGAGGAGCTTACCAATTATCCTTTGTTAAGGGGAAATCATAACCTAAGCTTATTAATGCTTCACATCTTCATCCTTTATTTTGTTAAGCAAGATCAAACTCATCTTTTTTCTAACTTAATGTCATCCCTTGGTTTAATAGATTTTCCCATTTACTCCCCTCACTTTGAGGAAAACTGATTATAATATATAATCATGTAATTATCCATCATAATTATAGCCTTAATCCTAGATATGGGTACCAGAGCTCTACCCATGGCTTGATTCTCATGGACACTTTTTGTCCCTAATAAGATGGGACCCCATGGTCATTATCTCTTAAAGTGTCATATCAATTACCATTTAAATCCTTCTTTAGCTTTAGTTTTATCATAATAAAGGTAAGAATTTAAGCCCATATAAGCAAGTGTATGTCATCAAATACAAAAAAATTATAAGTCATATATCATATGGGTCATTTGTAGCATTAGCAAATTTCTCCCTTGAAGGATAGCTACCAAAACTAATCAAAATTACTTAATGTAAGGTAGACTACACCCTTGAAGGATAGCTATCAAAAATCCTAACATAAGTCTCAAAAAGCTTAGAACATTCCCTTAAAGGATGGATATGTAAAAACATTTGTTGAAACAAGCAATTTCTTGGAGGCTTTTCATATCAATCAACTTCCCTAAATCTCTTGAAGAAATATAAAAAAAATCAAAAGACCCATTATCAAAATTTTGGAAGCCACAATCAAATTTCATGAGTAGACTTCCTACATCAATCATTCTACACCTTCTATGACATAGATTGGTTTATACTAGTTCTTTGGAAACCTACAGAAGAGGAAAGATAACCTCACACAAAGGTCCCTTTATCATCCATATCCCCTTTGTACCCTTTATACAATAAGGTATTTTGAGATTATTGACACTGAGTGATAAAAAAAGAATTAACCAACCAATGAACATTGATGCAAAGCATGTTAAGGGCTTAGGTTCATAAGCTGGTCTAGCTTCCTTTTGTTCTAGTCCTCACTAGTAAAAGAGCATTGTCTCTCCTTCTTTCTCATACTTTATTTTTGATACATTAATTAAGATGTTTGTCTTTTTATTGTCTTATATTTTGTCACATGTGGTTTTAGTATCCAAACTTAATCTATGTGTTTTAAGATTAATTCACCTTAATCTAATCAAAATTAAGTCATTAAAAAAATTTAAATAAACATTTCTAATGCTTTTTTAGTGATTTTCTTTTACTTTATTTGTTTAGGTGTTTTAACCATAATTTTTTTAATAAATTAACCATCTTATATATCAAAAGTCATCTCATATATATAAATAACCAATCACATCTCCTTGATCATCATCATTTATCACATTTATAACCATTTATAAAAAAATGAATCGTCGCATATATTATCCATCACATGTATATCTATATAAAGGAGAACATAGATTCATTAATTTAAAAACATCCACATTTATAACATTTAATAAGAGAAATTCTAATCATAACGTCATGATCATATCATAAACAACATCATCACATTATGAACATCCACTAACTAACCATAGCCATAAACAACATCTATAACACATAATCACATCAATGAGATCATAATCTAAATAGTCATATATAATCATAATGTCCATGTCTCTAAAAATATATGTACATCTCACTGCATCAGGTCGTAGGCTAGTATCCAAATCATATAACACATCAAAATAAGTGTCTCATATGAGTCTAAGGTGGAAGGTAAATATTGCTCCCTAGATCCTATCCATATATAAGATCTATCTATGCACCTTTAGATGTTTTCCATTGACCTGATGTAGCATTGATAGCTCCCCCAGTAACTACTACTTTGTACTCAACATATCAGGGATCATTTGGAAGCTATCTAAATATAAGTACCTCATATTTGAGCTCCTTAACCATGGCTACATACCTTGCCATAGGGATGGTCCTATAGGTGCAGGTACCCACCCTCCTACCTATTTTAGGACATCCCTACCCTATGTAACTAAAGCTAGTTTCACTCATGTTATATCCCTCTTTTACATAAGGACAACCTCCTAGCCATATGCCATATCTCTCTTTATAGTCACCATAGCTAGAGATCCTTGTGCTATGGATAGTGCCACCCTCAACTAATCTCTCTCCATGATGAGTTCTTACCTATCAATGACATCCATATCCATCTGGTCCCCACCCCCTCTACCATGTCTACATTAGGATCCTACTATATACTATCTCCCCCAAACACTACCACTGCATAGTGACCTTAAAACTATATATGGTAATCCTACATCACACCTACATAATTTATATCTACCAACACTAGTAGTAACTAATGGTCAATCTCTATCACCTCTAGCTATGGAGGAGGTAATGGTGCCTTAGCATCCTCTCTCCTATACCTCAAGAAAGCACTTAAGACACCCTGAACTAACCCAAACTATCTCCTCACTCTATCAAATGGGATAATATCTACCTCATGCTCCTATCTCCCATAAATACACATATAAATTTTTAGTGACAAGGTCTACCTAACATAGCTCACCCATGTTGGGAATTTGGTATATGGCCACTAGATAACCTCCCCATCAACCAGTGCATCCAACCTATCCTTTTAGCACTCTAGTTCTCATGTCGCTCCCCTTAGTGATGTAAGTACATAGTCACCTCTCCATATCATAAGTTCAAATTTAAACTTCACTATTCCTATGTCTAACATGGTAATCCACCTAGTTATAGCACACTAATGTTCTCATACACCCAATATTACAACATAAATTTGACTCTAATGCCATATCTCTTACATACCTAGTATCCCTAGAGCTCATGATAGATATGCACTAGTAAAATTGGGGCCCATATAAACATTGTCTAATCGATCATCATGTCTATAAGAATGCCTAACAATAAAAAGGGAAATATGACACTACTAGAGTTCAGAAGCATGTAATAGGTCATGACTATCATAATCATCATGACAAACCATCTCCATCCCATATCCTTATGGTACATATATGCATAATAAAATCCTCCAGTATGCCACCTTATATGAATGAAGTTCTCTTTAAATAATTGATCAATATACACATCTTCTTATTAAATTTTAATATGATCTATCATCTTTTTCTAGATCAAAAACTACAAAATTTAGTGAATATCCTCTCATAAGATAATAATCTCTCCAATAGGTATCAAAAAAGTGTTGGTAGCTGATTCTTATCTCTCGATGAGGCATATCAACATCACCACATCTCTCAGCACATGTTGATAAAATCTCATGCTTCATAAGCCCACTACTATCATGTACTCCCACTTTTGGTCCATCACACCCCTACCTACCTTATCTAAGAGCTAAGTCATTTGATCCCATATTTGTATCTACTCCCTCACCTAAAAGGTTAAGCATATACCTTAATTTACCTTACCCCTCCAACATAACCTATGACCTTTACCTATTTAATCCTACCCTAACCTTTATTCCTAACCCATTTCTAACACCTAATTTTATTTTTAACCTGACCATTAACCCATTTCTAGTCCTTTACTCTATTTTAAAACCTTATACCAACCATCGATGGTTGAGTAATGACTGACAATAATTCCTTTTGGAACTATGGTCGATCAAACCTTGACCATAAATGGTTTGGGTCATAGAATACTGATAGTCTACACATTGACCATTTGATAGTTACATATCAATTGGTGATGGTTGATAGTGACTACCAATGGTCACTATGTCAAAACCACTAATGACCCCAGAACCATAAGTCTAGCTAAAAACCATTATAGACCTCAATACAAACCAAATTTTTTGTCTATACTCGATCTATTAATACTTAACCTTCATTCTTATAAATAATTCTACCGCTCTACTCAATTTTCCCTCTTTATACTCTTAAAACCCAAATTTCACCCACCCACCTAAACAACAATAAAAATAATAATAAATGTAACATAATTTAATGCCTCCCCTACCTTATTTCACATCCAACACCATAGTGGAGTCCTCGGTATCACCACTATCCCTTAACCTTGATATCTACCTCTATTTTACTACATATTCACATCCACTCTAGTCCACATAACCCTTACATCTCTCCTTTGCACCTAGGTCAACCTCTACCTCACTATTTAAACACACAGTCCAACCTTAGTTTTCCCAAAACACTTAACAAGACAAACTCACTATCATTTTCACACAAAATCACAATGGGAATGTTGTGGATCAAGTTGAAAATGACCAAATGCAATCTAATTTGACCTTTTACAATCACTTTTTAGGGATTTATTATGACCATTGATGGTATATATAACTATCGATGATCAACCTTGACTATGAATGGTCTTTAATTCTAGGGTTTTGTCACCTCACCCTATCTTTTTCCCCAAAGACCACCTAGACCAACTTTCCCTTTACCCACATAGCTCACCTTGTGGTCATTTAATCCACTTGTATGCCTTTGTTTGTGATGATCACACCATAATACATTTAACATTGCCTTTGTTTTCATGACACTTACCACCATTCTTAATGGTACACTCAACCTCAACCCTTTTTTAACATTGACCTTTTAGATGCCTCTGATTTTTCCCCTTGGTGATTTTAGCACATATGACCTCATTCATGTTCTTAGGATCACCCACTTTTTGGACCCCTAATACCATGATGACCTAAAATCAGATGACTTGAGTTTATGAGTTCACCCATGTCCATTATGGCTAAATGTAGTGGCTTTGTTCACTTATTACTTGTCCCCCCTTACATTGACTTATTTAACCCATTTTAATTTTTCAAACATATACCTAAATCTATTTTTACCTCATCACATCCTATTTTAATGGGGAACACCTACTCCCATACTCAAGTCATCTATCCAACTGGTTGTTACACCTATTATTTTTGTTTTATAGCTTAAGGATACAAACTACATAATAAAAAGGGGGAAAATGTAGACACAAAAACCACATAATGTGTGTCTAGCTGTCAGAACACCCCTTGGCCCCCTTTACCCCTTTGTCTAAATTAATTAAGTTGATTAATTCAATAAAGCCTATTTACAACTCAACTACCCAAACTCATGGTTAATTGGTCAACACCTAGCCTAGAGACAATTTCTACCCTAAAAATTAATAACCATAACCTACTAGACTTATTCTTCATACATCCCAATGATATCATTATTAACCTCAAACCATTTCCTAGGGAATTAACCACTAGTCATTAGTAGAGTTAGCTAAACTTATCTAATTTTGACTATGTCCCCTCGACCATCAATGATTGACCTAGATTTCTAGTGGTTATATTAAACTCTACCTTAGGAGTACATGATAGAAGTAGTCAAATACAACTCAATTCTAAATCACTCATTGATTAATGGTTATTTAATTTTAGTCTATTGTTTACATGATTAATGCATGGTAGACTATTTATTAAACTATTTGTTAAACTCTTTCATTTCAATACTCCTTTGCTCTATATTAAGATATGAAGAGGACGTTTAATTGATTTGGGTGTGAGATATCCTAAATCTTAAGCGAATCAAAAAGCTTCCCAATGAACCAAGAACTAGGATAGATACTTAGGGTGATTTTTTAACTCACTATCTTGAGATAAGTAACCATTACTATAGTAACATTACTATAGAATCCATAATAACTTTCAACCAACCTCAACATTCCTCAAACTAGCAACACATAAAGGCTAAGTATCTATGCTTTTTTAAATCAAGATTCATTAATTAGCTTTATTTATTTTAATTCTTAGGTCATTTCCATTATCTAAACTTCATTCCCTATGTTGGATTTTATCAACTCCAGACACTTCATCTCCTACCCAAAACCACCCATATCCTATTCCAATCACCCAAACACCCAACTCCCAAACTAGATATCTTTGATCACTACTTTCTATCTCACAAGCAACATTCAACCCAAATACCACTCCTAAAACCTTTCTAAAACTCTCCCCAATATAATTCTTTTCCCAAACCAAATTCTATAATAACCATCGATGGTCTTACCTAACTATCAATGTTTATCAACTGTTGATGGTCATACCCAAATTCCAATGGTCATTGTGTGTCATTTTACAATAGTAATCTAATTTGACCCATCTACCTGTACCCAAATCTTAGTTTATGAGTTTGTATTTTATCACAAAACTTTGACTTATTTTTTGAATCAAGTTTGAGTAATTTAGCATTAATATTCAATCAATAATTGTTAAATTTAGTCAAAATCACTTATCTCTTTTCTAGTATTCTTTTATTGCATCTTATTACCCTATGTTATTCATCCAAGCATCTATTTTTAGTTTATTATAACTTATGTGTTTTAAAAGTGTGGATTAATAGCCTCTAAAGAAGCTTGTGTTTCTTGTATCTAACTTATACTAGGTAGTCCACCTTAATATCTCAATAATCCACCATTTTCTAGATTGCCCTTATATCTTTAGGTCATCCTCCCTAGAAAAAGAGGAGTATCCACAATATTCTAGATTCACGTGTGTAAACCACATCTAGATTCTACTAACATCACCCTTATTTTAAGTTTTACATCTTTCTTAAACAAGAAAATAAATAAAAATAATAATAAAATAGATTGGTCTATACTTCTCACCAAGAGGCATACCAATAGCAATCTCTTCTTCTAACTCACCTAAATCACCTTTCTCAACTATTTATATATCTTTAATTTCTTCACTCACCTCGCATAGGATAGGTTACTTCTCAAAGAGGTTGAAGGTGGGAGGGTGATGGATGTAATCATGATTTGGGTTGGAATTCAAGGCAACATCCTTCTAGATTTAAAAATATTATTGGATATACCTATAAGATGGGAAAGATTTGGGTCCTTGGGGATAAGGGAGTGAGGTTTTACTAGATTCAATAATAAGTTAAATTTACTTAGATAGATGAGATTTAAAATAAAGTATCATTTGATAATTAGTCTCCTGAAACTGATTAGGAAGTGGAAGGTTTTACCAAGTCTTATTTGAACCATGATATTTAGTCCTCTCAACACACACTTCCTCCTTATTTTGCATAGTTTATTGAATATAATTCCAAGAGGGAAGGCTTGAGGAGATTTTGGGGAATTTGGAAGGTTTTAATACTCATTTGACTCAGTATTTTTAGTAAGGATATGTTGATCAAAGGAGGAATGATATGGAATGGGATAGGGAACATGAAGCTAATGACATTAGAATTTTTGCCCCTCATAAACCACTAGTTTATCCTCTATATTTTAAATGAGACTACCTATTTTAAATATATCATAAGTATGACTTGAATGATTATCCCTAATAATATACACCCATTATCTCATTATTTTCATTGTATAATATTTATATTTCTTTTAATCTTGAGTTCTGATATTAGGCTTTCTTATTATAAGGTGTACCACTTTCATTTTAACTCACTTTATAGAAATATTTTGTATTGGTGTAACAAATTGCTTTATATTGTGTTATGTGAAGGGTGAACTAATTATATTTGTAATGTGCTCTTGAATATGTCGCATAATTAGTTTTGTTGGTGGGGGGAGAAGGAGGAATTATTGATGACTATAGAGGATACTCATATAATATGTCTTGAACTCTGAATACTTGCTTGCCATGTATGCATTTGAGGCATTTATATATATTTGATGGCACTACATGGAATTTTTATATCTAAGGGAATATTAGTAACATATTAAAGATCCATATTATTTTCAATACTATAAATTAATTAGCCATTATTTCTTAACAAAATTAAATAGGTAGCACCATATGCCCAAGGGTGTTCTATGTGTGTCCATAAAATACTTTGACTACATTTGATGTATCTTGTATATCTTTATTCATGTATCCAAGACTACAAATGAGTATCATTTTACATGCATTTTTCATTTGACCCTTTGTTAATCATGACAAGATGTATAAGGTTATTATTTATGTAAGCTCAAATAAAAAGTGCATGTCTTTCTGAATCATCATCATTGATTTCATTATCACCAAATTTAAACAAAGGACATTGTGCTAATGTTCTTGTAAATGTACCAATAATTTTGTCTATTAGATTCACATATGTCTTAGGAGGAGGATGCAAATTTTAATCATAATTTACTTATTAATTATATGCATGTTTTATAGTGCCATGATTTTGGAATGGGTTACTGAAAATTTTTAGCTTTACATTATCATTTTGTTGTGGTTTATCTTATTTTGTGGTTATGCCTAGCTCAATACTATTATCATGAATCAAATATTGTATCTTATGCCTTAATATATATATAGAGTGCATAATACACCTTTTATTTTCACAATATGAATTACTATTAAATCCCTTAGGTTGAGGCTTAGTCAAATCAAGCTAAAATGGTGGAGGAAGAGATATAAGACTATAATCAAGTAATTTGCATAAGAATACATGAGGTGGATATATTAACCTTATAGATTATATCCTTGGTGGAGATATCATTGAATTTTTTTTTTATGTTTATGATATTTAATTAGCTTTTAATTTTCTTCATTGTTGATTTCATTAGATTTGACCTTTTAGTTTGGCTTACTTTGAAACTTAATATTTGAAGTATATGGAGTGCTTGGTGTATATTTTATAGCTTATTCAAATATTTGAGCTTTACTTCTCTTTTTTTGAATATATGGCATAAATTATCAAAATATTTGTATTTATAAAACATTATTTATTCATAGAGTGGTGCTAACAATATTTATGTGAATATATCTTGTAATTCATTTTCATCCATATAATTACTCATCTTAACTAGCATAGTTTTGTATTGAAGAATGTATTCAGTGATTAGATTTTAGACCCTTGATTGAGTTTTAAAATTTGAGCATAAGATATATTTTCACTTATGTTGATAGAAAAGTTTCCTAAAATTTGATCTACCAAAGGGTTGAATGCTCTAACTAATTTAAGTGGAAAATTGTATAACCATCATAAAGTATAGTCTTTTAGGCTTCTTGGAAAGAGCTTGGTTAGAAATTTTGTCATTATAAGAATATTCTAAGCATGATCTATGGATTTATTGAATACGTTACTTATTATTACCTTTATCTTCATAAAATGGTAGTTTAAGATCTATAAAACTTTCTAGTAATTCGTAAGAGGCTATTTTAGTGTTAAAAGATTTTGAAGCAATGTATGATAATCCATTGAGTGAGTAATATTAGAGAAACTTTTCTATAATTGTAATAATTTAAAATGAAAGGCAAAAATAGTTTTCTCAAAATAATATGCATTATTCAAAGTTGGTAGTGGACCTTGTATAGCAATCAAGGAAAATGTGTATGATGCCCTTATATAAATAGGAACATTAATCTATTTTAATCCATGTGATGCCCCATACCTAGGGATGTTGGAACATATGTAATTAGAAGTGTTGACATAGGAATGGTAGTAATAGTAGTAATTGTGATGATTTAAATAGGAAAAAATTAAAACTATGAAAGGCAATTCTTGGTTTTTTTACTTGAGGTGATGCAATATTTACTTGATGTGAAATCTTAGATGTTATGATTAGTTAGAAAAATTTATCCATTTGGTTACAACATTGTTGAATTCTTTGACAAAAATTGGATCAACTTACTCAATATCTTATTGGAGATTTATCACGATGATGTCATGGTGATGTCATGGAGTTTCCCTAGTGAGTGGATGAAGTGCATAGATAGTCTATGTGATAATGGCAAAGTGTACAATGTGTTTGTCCTAGTGTATTTAAAGTATGTTTGATTAATCTTCTATTTTAGAATGGTTAGAGATGTTTAGGGATGAGTATGGAGTATTGGGGATGTGAAATATCTCCCAAATATGTTTTTATAATCTTTGAATGCTTGTGTTCATAGGTGAAATTCATCTGGCTGTCTATTATTTTCATCTCGACATTTTGGTCTAGTGGTAAAAAATTTGAGTAGGTAGTTTGATGACATCACCATCACCATGTGGGAATGATTCAAGGGGATTTGGTCATATGGTTTTGATAAAATTTGTCCATATTTATTATGAGATAGATTTAAATTCATATGTTGAAGTGTAGTCAAAGGTATGAGGGTGTAAAGTTGGCTTCTTAATCATAATTCACTATTCTCCCATACTTACCCAAATTTACATATGTCCAGAAAGAGCCAAGAAAGCATGTTGATAAGGTAATCATTCACATGCATGGAGGTCTCAAGAAAAAATGATCATATGGGTTTGTTTATTTTTGTGCCTAATTTATCTATGCTAAATTGTGATGAAGAGCATCAAAAAATATGCATATGCAAATTTGGGCTCCTAGGTAGTTTAAATGTGTTTTTCCATAGCCAAATTTGCATGTGATAAGAAAATTTGAGTAGGAATTTTGATGATATTATATCTTTCACATGTGAAAGTGTCAAGAGAAACTAATCATATGGGTTTGTTCAATTTTGATCCTAGTTGATTTTCACTAAAATTTAGATCATGTAATAAAGCACGTCAAAAGATATGCTTGTTCAAAGTTGGCCTCTCAAGATTTTTTTTGACATAGTTGGCTTTGTAATAGAAGATTTTTGAGAAGGAATTTTAATTACATTATATCTCTCATGCATAAAGGTTTCAAGAGTAGCTTGGTACATGGTTGGATTCTTCTTTGAAAGGAGAACATGTCCTACAATTTGTGGGACATGAGATTGATCACAACAAAATATATATCTATCCAAATTTGGTCTTCTAGACATATTTAAAGGGTCCCCACACTTAGTCATTTTTCCACAAGTTAAAGTTTGAGAAAGATTGATTATTTCCATTACTCTAAGATGTCAAGAAGTAGAGAGATGAGGATAGGTGTCATATGTTTAACATTTAGATTTGGTGATCTATGCATTGAAATTTAGATAAGATTGCAGGTGTGAGAATGATACAAATTTGAGAGGACACAAGATGTGAGCATTGTGTTTGAAGGTTAATTGTGATTGTTTGTATTTAAATATTTGATTTTACAAAGGAAAAACTATTCTATGGTTTTTGGACCATATCTTTCGATCCAAGTAGAATTTGCTCATGAAGTAAAAATAAAAGTTGGAGAGGAATCCATGGTGAATTTGGAAACATGTATTTGAAGATCTGTAAGTGTGTACATACAAAGATATGGTGATCCAAAGTTAATTGTGTTTTTGTATATGCTCTACACATGACATGAGAAGGATAATTGAGCTTATATAGATAATGTTTTGATGTCTATTGATGAAATGGATATTAAGGAGTGTTGTATCCTCCATGAGGATGATTTGTGTGGTTTTTAGAGGTGTGATACATCTATCTTAAGTATGAACAATTATTAAGAAGTTGACTATGAATTTGTTGATGATGTTCTTATAAACTAGGTTAGTGTTTGAGTTGTTTAAGCATAAATAAAGGTGAGCTAAGATGATTATGATCATTTAAATATGTCAAAGGGGACATAAGGACTAGACCAATGTATTTGAAAGTGGTCTGATGTTCTTATTTTCTTGATCATGTATTAAATGGGTGAATAGGTCTCCATGAGACCTATAAGAGCTACAAGGGACTTGTTATAAGGTGTAGTTACATAAAGGTTACCCATAGATGCTATAGTAGACCTATGAAGACTATTTTGAGATATTTATTCATGTGAGATATGCCTTAAGGGATAAGGCATGCCTAATGGATGACCAAGGTTTTTGATTATCAATTATGCTCTATAAATAATGAAACTAAACTTTTTGGTTCATAGACTTTGTGTGAGAGAATAAGGAGATATTTGAGAGAGGTTTGTGTGTGTGTGTGTTTTGGATTGAAGTAAGGGTAGAGTGCCCTGAGGATGAGTTGAAGATAAAAATAGATTGAGGACTATTTATATGACTTGTAGGTCATAATTCTATAGGTAGTTATAGCCTCCTTGCAAGGTAAAACTCGCTAAAAGTTTGGTTGTTGTTGTAGATCAATTAGATAGGTGTGGTGACACCTTATGTGATTGTAGTCTCAATAAATAGGGATGGTAGTTGTTTGATAATTTGTAGATGGTATAAATTGGTTCTCATTATTATAGGATAGTATTCTAATTACATGTTCTAGTGGGTTTTATTCACCAAGAAGGTTTCCCACATATGTCATGTGTTATGTGATTGATATTACATTATATCTCTTGTTTATTAATATGAATGATGTGTATGGTTCATGAATGCTTTTGGTAACTAGTTAAGTGTGTCTAAAGAAAATAATTAAAGTCAAATTATTTGGGCTCATTGATTCACCCCCCCTTCTCAGTGATTGTACCTCTAATAATTGGTATTAGAGTATCTCCTTCATGAAAAGTTAAACCACTTGATGGTGATAAAATATACAATAGTCGATAAAGATGTTATGGCATGTCTTCAAGATAATCTAGTTTTATGTTTTATTAGAAGTCAATAGTGTGAAGACACAAATTCAAAATTTAGAGGCAAAGTTCAAGAATTTGCAGGTCATAATGAATAAAGATATCAATCAAAGGATGAAATAATGTGAAAATAAAGTCAACCTATTTAGATGTGTTCTTATCCAAGGACAAATAGGATTTTAGCTCCACCAAAAAGGATAAAGAATGAAAATCCATTAAGAATTAATGGTGAAGAGAAAAGAGGATAAAACATGAACAATATCTTCAATGGGTTTTGCTTATCCTACAATCAATTTGGTCATAAATATAAGTATTATGCTCTCTCTCTCCAAAGATCAAAAGGGATCTCATATGTTACAACTAAAACCAACAAGGTCACATAGCCAAAAATTACAATAGATCCTTTTGGAAAAAGGATATATAGGTCATTGACATTATCAAATAGTTTAAGGAGACCAAGTCTAAAGAAAATAAGAAGGAAATTCCAAGTATATCACCAAAGGAAGAGTCATTATTTATTAAATAAACTTTGCCTACTCAAGAAGATGAGAACAAAAGATGGTTCATAGATAGTTGATCTTCAAATCATATGACAGGATACAAGAACAAATTTATCTCTCTCAAAAAGACCAACCTAGGTGTAGTTAGATTTGGTGACAACAAATCTACTAACATATTTGGCAAAGGTACTGTGAGTTTGGACAATGGTCATACTAGGATTGAGAATGTCTTATATGTAGAAGGTTTGAAACATAATATTTTAAGTTTAAGTCAAATGTATAAGCAAGTAAATTCTGTAACTTTTCATGATGATGTATGTGAAATAATAAAGGAAAAATTTTGAAAATTAATTGTAAATGTTCAAAAAATAGATAACATGTATGTGTTAAATGAATCCAAGAAGGAAGAGAGATTCATAAGTCAATTAGAAGAAATTTGGCTTTGGCATAGAAGGCTTGGACATATAAATTTTGATAATATAATAAAAATTAGTTCAAAGGGGTTGGTAAGGCATATGCCTAAGATTTCTAAGATTCCTCATTTTCTTTGCAAGGCATATCTTCATGAGAAGTAAACCAAGAGAAGATACAAAACCAAGGAATTATCCACTACAGAGCCATTGGAGTTGATCCACACTGATTTATGTGGACCTATGAGAACTAAAAGTATTCAAGTTAATAGTTACTTTAGGATTCTAATTTATGGTTATACTAGGATGACTTGGATATTCTTTCTTAAAGAAAAATTATAAGCTTTTAAAAATTTATGGCATTCAAAGCTCTTGTGGAAAATGATAAAGGTTCAAAGATTGAGTGTGTGAGATGAGATAGAGGAGGTGAGTTTTGGTCTCATAATTTTTATGATTTATATGATGAACATGGGATAAGAATACAATATTATGTTGATATAACACCACAACATAATGGTGTGGTTAAAAGGAAGAATAGGACTATTTTTGAGATTGGTAAAACCATGATTCAAGATGCAAGATTATCAAATGGATTTTAGGAAGAGGAAGCTAACACTTCTATGTACATCCTAAATAGGTGTAAAATTAGATTAAATGGTAGTAAGACTCGTTATAAGTTATGGAAGAATAGAGTTTATAATGTCAAAAAATTTAGAGTGTTTACAAGTAGGTGATTAATCAAAAGAGATGAAGATAATCTTGAAAATTTTTATTCAGGATCTGATGAGGGCATCTTCTTATGTTATTCTTATATTATTAATACATATAGATGCTTCAATAAGAGACTTCACAAGATTTTTGAAAGTTTAAATGTAAGGGTAGATGAGACAAGTGGAGTCAAGAGCCAAAATTGTAGGTAAGTGACTCAATTTATAATGTTGTAAATAATGATGAGTTATCTATTCAAACATACGATGAAGATGAAGAGGAAAAAGAAAGACAAGATCCTAAATCTCTATCTAGAAGAATTCAAAAAGATCATCCAATCTCTCATATTATTGGAAATGTTGGTACAAGGTTGTAGATTAGAAAGAGAATGTTGATCAATCAAAATCAACAAGACTCATCTCTGTTATCAATGATTTAACCCGAAACATTTATGGATGCTAGAAAAGATGAAAGTTCTAGTGATGTAATGGATGAATAAAATGATCAAATAGAAAGGAATGAAACATGGGACTTAGTTCCTAGACAAAAAGATAAAAATGTGATAGGTACCAAATTGGTTTTCAAAAATAAGATGAATGAGAGGAGAATTCATAAGAAAAAAGACTAGATTGGTATGTAAAGGATATGCTTAGGTTGAAGGAATATATTTTGATGAGACTTTTTCTCCTATGGCATGGATGGAAGAAATTAGAATCTTTTTGGCATATGCCTGTTTCAAAGGTTTTTTGGTATATCAAATGGATATGAAATCTGCATTCTTAAATGGAAACTTAGAAGAAATCTACGTTGAGTTACATAAAGGATACTTCATGTCAAATAATCAAGATTTTGTGTGTAAATTGAATAAGGCTCTATATGGTCTTAAACAAGCTCGTAGAGCTTGGTATGCTAGGCTAGATAAGTATCTTCTGAGTCAATGTTTAAAAAGGGGGTAACTGATAGTAATTTATACATTAATATAGAAGGAATCATCAATTGATAGTTTTTTTATATGTTGATGACATAGTTTTTGGATCTGACAGTGATAAAATTAGTAGAGAATTTGTAGATACTATGAAGACTAAGTCTAAAATGCCAATGTTGGGAGAACTATATTACCTCTTAAGATTATAGACTAATCAAGTTGATGTAGGGTTATTCATTTCTCAGGCTAAATACATCAAGAATATTCTAAAGAAGTTTGACATTATATATTGTAAGCCAATGGATACTCCAATGATCATAAGATGCAATTTAAGTAAACTAGACGACTCACCAAAAGTTGATCAAACTTTATATAGATCTATGATTGGAATTTTTTTGTACTCTATTACAACTAGGCATGACATCATGTAAGAAGTAGGTCTTATATGAAGGTTTCAAGTTGATCCTAGAGAATCTCACTTGAAAGTAGTCAAAAAGATCTTGAGATATCTCAAAGGCACCATATACTATAGTTTATGGTATCCCAGGAGTAAATAATTATATTTGAAATCATATACTAATGCTGATTGGGTAATATTTATGGATGATAGGAGGAGTATTAGTGGTGGGGTCCTCTTCATGGGAGAATGTTTGGTGTTTTGGCTAAGTAAGAAGTAAGCTTTAGTGTCCCTATCCACTATAGAAGCTGAGTATATAGCAACTACCTCTTGTTACACACAAGTCATATGGATGAAACAAACTTTGGAGGATTACAAGGTAAGATAAAATGGACCTTATCATATTTATTGTGATAATACTAGTTCAATTAGTATCTCAAAGAATCTTTTTATGCACTCAAAAACTAAACACATGATTAGATATCATTTATTGAGAGAACAAGTGATTATTCAATGTGTCAAGTTGGAAAATGTGCCTAAAAAAGATTAGCTTGTAGATATTATGACCAAACCATTATCAAATGCTACTTTTGAGTATCTAAGGCAAAGCTTGGGTGTCATTTCTTTCTTTATTAATCAATAAAAGGTCTCTGGTTAAAGAGAAACAGCACATTCATGAGATTTATCTAGAGGTTTGTGAAGGAGCTATAGTACATGGTTAGAATGGATGTTTTCAAGTTCATTAAGAGCATGTTTCTTGTTTGGTGAGTGGCATGAAGTTCTAATCAGTGGTCCCTATATTAGCTTGAGAGAGGAGGCTAGTTAGCATGTGTGATGGTTCTTCATGATGTGTGGAGATTTGAAGATGCTCAGAAGGTGAAAATTTCTTAGTGTTCTTAGGGGGAGTCCCTCTTAGATGTTTCTTGTTGAGTTCCATTAGATTTTAGTATTTTTGTGTGTTCTGCCTTTATTGGTTGTAGTGCTTAATTGAAGAGAGTGTTGGCATGGAGAAAGAGGAGGTTTGTCAAGGAAATAAGAGGTTGGATCAAGGTAAGGGGGAGTTTGTATCATATTTATAAGATGTTCCTTTCCTAATAATGTTATTTTTAAGTCCTCAAAATTATTTGGTGCCCACTTTGTCATTGTGTCAAAGGGGGAGAAAGTTCCTCTTATGGAAGTACTTGAAGAGAGAGAAGGTGAGCTATATATTGCTATATATGATAGTTATTGACATCAATGAAAAAGGGGGAGGTCAATGGATATTTTTCATAATTATTTAATGGGGATGTGATGGAGGTGTCCCGGTGAGTGGATATGATAATGACAAAGTGTGCAATGTGCTTGTCCTAGTGTGTTTGAAGTATGCTTGGTTGATATTTTATTTTGTCATGGTTAGATATTTTTAGGGATGAATATGGAGTATTAAGGATGTGAAAGAGGTCCTTAATATTTTTTTATAATATTTGAATGTCTATGTGCATAAGTGGAATTAATTTGATTTTCCATTGTTTTCATCTAGACATTTTGGTCTAGTGGCAAAAAATCTGAGTAGGAAGTTTGATGACATCACTATATCCACGTGGGAATGATTCAAGGGGATATGGTCATATGGTTATGATAAAATTATTACCTATTTATTATGAACCTTATATAAATTATTGTATCAAAGAAAAATCAAAGGTATGAGGGTGTAAAGTTAGCTTCTTAGTCATAATTCATTATTTTCCCATACTTAGCCAAATTTACATATGGCCAGAAAGAGTCGAGTAAGCATGTTAATAAGATAATAATTCACACACATGGAGGTGTCAAGAAAAAATGATCATATGGGTTTTTTCATTTTTGTGCCTATTTTATTTTTTATAAATTTTAGATCATGTGATGAAGGGCATCAAAAGATATGCATATGCAAATTCAGGCTCCTAGGTAGTTTGATTGTGTTTTTCCATACTTAGCCAAATTTGTGTGTGATAATAATATACAAGTAGGAATTTTTATGATATTATATCTTGAATGTGTGAATATGTCAATATAAATTGATGATATGGATTTTTTTAGTTTTGATCCTAGTTGATTTGCACTAAAATTCAAATCATGTAATGAAGCACATCAAAAGATATGCTTGTTCAAAGTTGGCCTCCAAAGTAGGTTTTTAACATAGTTGGCTCTGTGATAGAATATTTTGAGAAGGAATTTTAATGTAATTATATATCACATGCATGAAGGTTCAATATTAGTTTGGCACATGGTTGGATTCCTCTTTTAAAGGAGAACGTATGGTGAAATTTTTAAGACATGAGATTGATTGTAGAAAAAGATATATCTATTCAAAGTTGGCCTTCCGAGAATATTGAAAGGGTCCCCATACTTATTCATTTATGCACAAGTTAAATTTTGAGTAAGATCAATGATGTGCATTACTCAAAGAAGTTAAGAAGCAACAAGATGAGGATAGGTGTCGGATGTTTAACATTTGGATTTGGCATTCTATGCATTAAAATTTGGATAAGATCGACAGTGTGAGATTAATCTAAAGCTAAGAGGACATGATATGTGAGCATTGTGCTCAATGGTTAATTATGACCATTTGTATTTAAATATTCAAATTTTTAAAGGAGAAACTAGTTTATGGTTATTAGACCATATCTTTCTTTCCAAGTAAAATTTGCTCATGCAATAAAAGGAAAAGTGGTAGAGGACCCCAAGGTGCATCTAGAAATATGGATTTAAAGATATATAAGTGTGTAAAAAGAAATATGTGGTACTCTAAATTTTATTTTGTTTTCATATATGTTCTGAAAGTGACCCAAGAAGGATAATTTATCTTATATAGATATTGTTTTGATGTCTTTTAATGAATTAGATATTAGGGAGTGTCATAGACTCTATGAGGATGCTCTGTATGGTTTTTGGAGGTGTGATCAACCTATCTTTAGTATGAAAAATGATTAATAAGCTAAGTTTGTATTCATTCATGATATTCTTGTGCACCAAGTCAGTGTTTGAGTTGTTTGAGCATAAATAGAGGTGAGCTAAGATGATTGTGATCATTTGAGGATGTCAAAGGGGAAATAAGGAGTGGACCCATGTATTTAAAAGTGGTCCTGTGTTCTTTTTTTGCTTGATGGTGTGTTAAATGGGTGAATAGGTCTTCATGAGACCTATTAGAGACACAAGGGCCTTATTAAAAGGTGTAGCTACTTAAGGGTAACCCATACATACTATGGACAACCTATGAAGATTATTTTGAGTCATGCCTTCATGTGAGAGATGCCTTAAGGGCTATGGTATGCCTAATGGTTGACCAAGGTTTTAATTATCAAGTATGCTCTATAAATAATGAAACAAAATGTGTTAGTTTTGAAACTTTGTTTGAGAGACTAGGGAGAGATTTGAGAGAGGATTGTGTGTGTGTTTTATGGATCAAAGAAAGGGTAGAGTGCCCTGAAGATGAGTTGAATATTAGAACAAATTGATGACTATTTGTATGACCTATAGGTCATAATTTTGCTGGAAAAATAATGATCTTATAGATTGAGGGTGAGTGAAGGTGAAGAGTGATAAACATGAGTCCATCATTAGGTGTAAAAGACAAATTAAAAGGTGGATGTGTTCATAGGTGTTGTTATGTCATCTAAGCATCTAAGGTGGTTACAACCTCTTTACAAGGTGAAACTTGCTAAAATTTTGGTTGTTATTGTAGGTCAGCTAGATATGTGTGGTAGCACCTTGTGGGATTGTAGTCTCTCTAAATAGGGATGATATTTCTTTGACCATTTTTATATGGTCTAAATTGGTTCTTGTTATTATAGGATAATAGTCCAATTGTAGGTTCCAGTGGGTTTTATTCCTCAAGATGGATTCCCATGTATGTCATGTGTTATGTGATTGATCTTGAAATATCTCTCTTGCTTATTACTATGAATGATGTGTATGATTTATGAATTCTTTTGGTAACTGGTTAAGTGTTTTTAAAGATCATAATTGAAGCTGGATTATTTGGGCTCACTGATTCACCCCACTCTTAGTGATTATATGTCTAACATATCTAATGCATTGTTTTCATTATGATTAATTATATTTGAAATTTTAGTGTTATCTTTATTTTAAATAATAGTTAGATTATATTAATTATCATGTTCATCACTAACATCATCTTCAATTTGTACATAATATTGGAGAGTTGAATTATCATATTGATCAAAATTTTATATATTATCCATTTTAGAATAAATCAAATGTGTCTAAATATTTTATAAAGGGTTTAAACATAAAATAACACTACACCTTAGAGGAATAGAGGAGGTAAATTTTTTTATTGGCATGCAAAGGTGAAAAAAAATTAAAATGATTGCAACTAGATAGGATGTGTTTTCTTTGTAAGCTCTCAGATATATTGATCCTAGTTGTAAATAGTAAACATAACCCAAAATATCACTAAATACAGAGGATTCCATCATCCCATATCCTACTATCCTATCTTTAAGGTACATTGAGAGTAACTACTTAGGGCTAACCAGTTACTAGTGCACTACAAGAACAAATAGTTGAATTCTTTTATGGCTTAAAAATAAAAACTAGGTAATTTTCAATATATTATGAGGTACATGGAAACTAGAATTTGTATATAGTGTTTTATAATAGTTTGAGTATTGGGACATTAACATTCATACCATGGCTCATATATTTATTAGAATAGAAACTCTTATGAGTTTTAAAACTATCAGAAAATTGTTTATAGAAATCAACAAATAAAAATAAATTGAAATGAAATGACAATAAAATATTTTTTAAGAGGAAAATATTAATTTTCAATAATCAAGATCAAATATAAGATATATTTATTTTATGGAAATTATAAATTAATTTGTAACCCTAGAATTAATTTTGAGAAGGAAAAGTAAATGTTTAAATAAGTACAGTTTCACCAATAAATTTAACCCTATTTCTAATAAAAATAAATAAATGTATATGCTATAATAGGTATATAACTAGAATATATCAAAACTCTAAATATTTACAATAATCAACAATTCTAACTTTGACATTTGTTAAATATATAATATTATTATTTTTGGAAAGCACTAGAAAGAGAACAACTTAGCTCAAATAGAGATTTGAGTTTACTTATATAGATGTTTTATAATGAAATTAATTAAATAAGGTGATTATGCATGCTCGAGATTAGGAACAAAGTCTAAAATTGATATTTGATAAGATAATTGCAAGTGGATAGGAGTGTAGGTTATTCAAGTTTACCATGAACTTGTCCTAGTTGTCTATAATTAATGGCTAATAGAGGAAGATAAAGGAAGTAGGGTTTTGATAGTGATAGATAAAAATCAAGATCATATAGTATTCCTAAACATTATTTCTATAGATGGACAATAATATAGGTTGCTCAAGTCTTTTGACCACAAACTTGTCCTAATTCAATATGATGAGAAATTAATTATTTCACCACTAATCAAGTTTTTTTACCAAAAACTTGTCATAATTCACTATGATGAAAATTAATTATTGCACCTTATATTCTTATGTCTACTAATCAAGATAATATATTATGATTCATATTGTGCCAAAAAAAAAATTAGATTGTCTTATTTTATCTTTGAAATTGTAATGCCCCTTTGATAGATTAAAAACTTGTAAAATGAGCGGAGTGTAATGGGTTGAGATAACCTCAATCACCCCTCAATTATAATCATTTCCTATGTATATAATACTCCAAAGAGGTAATAAATCCCATATGGTTCTCCCACCTAGATTGATTGTACAATTATTCTCCTTGAATATGTGTATGAAAAAATAAAATGCCTTTGATACTTGACAATGGTAAATCTTGACTTGATTTTGAATGCTCTTGACTTGCATGATGGTTTCTCTTTGTGAGTGATATTGAATTTGGAAATAATAGAGTAGATTTATAAATGTGAAATAGTGTGTAAATTTGAAATAAGTGAATACCAAGTGGGATTAATTAATGAATTTTGATATGTATTTATAGGATAACCATTTTATAATTTCTTTTACTTTACCTTATGATACATGTGGGAGGACCCAAAATAGTGATTTTAATTGTATAAACTAACCATTATTTGGTGTGGTGTCAGGCTCCAATGGGTGAACCTATTCTGAAAGATCATAGATACTTATCATAAGCTAAAGATAGTTTGAGAGTGATATTATATATATTTAGATTTGACATTGAAAGTTTTTTTGTTATATTGAAGCAAAAAAAGGTTCATCTCACATATGGATAAATGGATTAGAGGAATGGAAAATAAGACACATGTAATTAGGTATAAAACATGTGGTTTAATATGCATTAATAATTACCATATCAAGTACTTGTGACCAGATTTATGAGTCTAAAATTTTATTAAATAAAATAATATATTAATTAGTATTTTATTTTATTTTTCTTTAAATTTGGAAATTTGATAAATAGATCTACTTACATATGGAGACGCATATTTTTATTTGATTATTTGGCCTAAATGTTTTCCTCTAAAGTGGAATTTTTAATGCAATTGGATATTTACACTTGGTTTCCTAAATATTTGATGTCGCATAAGGGGGTTCGAAACCAAATAATTTAAAACAAAAGGGTTTTGTAAAAAACCCTTATGTTTGAACATGTTTTGTTCAAAAGCCCCTAAAAAGGTCATGGACAATGATGATTTGGTAAATTTTAAATTTTTTTTATTATTTTTTGAATTTTTAATAAAACCATTATTTGAAACATTTTTAAACAAAAGTGTTTTTTCAAATAATACATATGTGGCATTTTGAACAAAACTCTTTAGTTCTAAACATTTTCAAATAAAAGTGTTTTTCTTTTAACTCTTTTTATTTTTATGCATCTGCATCAAGATGGACACATTTTACGACAAACTTATTTATTTTATCCATAATTATTTTAATATTTTATGGGTCACTTATAGCTTACTTAGGAATTAAGAGAAATACCTAACTAGTTTAAAAATGATGGGGCTAGAACTAAAGAAGAACACTTTGCCACATTCAATGTTTTTTTTAGATTCTTGGATGTAATACACAAATATTATCCTATATAGTTTTAAATTTAATATTTTAATGACCCACCTATGATTAGTTTTTAAACCTAACAACATAATCAATTATTTATTGGGTATAATTCAAAAACACTTTTTTAGGGAATTCAACTAGATATTTTAATGCTTGTATAATAAAATCCCTAAAATCCTTAGGCCTATTTCCCCCATGTATTATCACATGTATTTAGATTATTTAGACCTAATAACTTATATTTTAATAATAATATATACATTAATACTCTATTACAATTATATGTTGAATCAATAATAATAGATAGGAAGTTTCTTCCTCATGGAATAGGCCAAGCCCTTGGTCAAACTAAAACAACAATGGAAAACATAACATTAACACAACCCAAAGATTTATCCCTATTAAATTAAATCCATGGAGTATTTACTTATTTCACACAAAAAATGAATTCAAAATAACATAGCAATAGGAACTATTTGAAATTAATAGGAAACCATCACCAAAATGATGAAAAAATTCACTAGTGACTTTTTAGGTTCAAAAGAAAGTAAACACTGGTCAAATAGACTCACCTAATAGGAAATAATCCTTTAAAACAAATAATATCCATAATTATCAAAAAAAAATGAGAATAATAATTGGAACCTATGAAGAAAAAAAATAATACTAAAAAAACTCCCCAAATGTTTCTCTATATATGAGTTTTGTAGACATAACCTTAGCCAACTAGTGTAGAGTCCATGGAATTTATATGCATGACTAGAAAAATTATCATTATTTTTTCCTTACATTAAATTTTTTAATCAAAGAAATAGAAAAATATGAAGTAGATTGATTGAACCAAGAATAAACTTGAGGTGGTGGGTCACCAAGTGGCTCCATCAATTTTATGGTTGAAGCATATGAATTTCCTTCATAGGACAATAATGAACCAAAGGAAAATTTGGATGATGTTCATGCTTTAAAAAAATCCCAATGAAATAGGTTTGAATTGAGAAGAAATAATAAACTACCATGTATTGTATCGACTCTTTAGAATAAAAATGACACACATCCATATTTTAATTCCAATAATAATCCACCTCCTCCAAAAGGAATTGAAAATCTTATTTAGAGTGCCAAAAATGAAACACAAGATCAGTATTGTCTCTAGATGGATATATCACACTTTAGGACATGAAGAAGTAAATATCCAATATCTCCTTACATGAGTTATCTCAACTAACATAGTATAGAGATTTGTTGATTGATTCTCAGATAAATAAAGGAAAATCTAAATTAGATCATGTTAATATGGTCACTTACACAGTCAAATTTGAAACACCTCTATTTTTACTCATTATTAAAGTATTTGGAAAGAATTTACAATTTTTTTGGTAGATTGAAGGGCTCATGTAAATGTAATGATATTATCAATATGTTATATGTTGGGTCTAAACCCTTTCAACTCCACCAATAGATTAGTATAATTAGATAAATTTTATATTAGTGTGATGGGGTAATCAACAAACATTCACATGCAATTAGAGTTTGATCCCAAAGTTCAATAATAATTTGACATATAAATGATATAAATTACAAAATATTGTAGTTTATTATTGAGTAGATATAATGTAAGGCATTAAATGGATATGTAACTACTAAATTTTCTCTCATGCAGTTTCCCTAAAATGGAGTGTCTAATCAAATTTGGATTATAAGGGATGCAAGATGAAATATGTCATTATGAAGTATTATCATAAAAGTTAAAAAGCATAATTAATGGCCATAAACTTTGGTTTATTTATTTTTAATTCAAATTAAATCATATATGGAAACCAAAACAAAAATTTAGGGGAATAATTTTGAAGCTTACACGTTTATGGGGTCAAGTTAAAATAAGGCTTTGGAATGCATTATTTTAATTGACCCTATAGGAAATAAGTATTTTATTTATTATATATTATGATTCCATGTAATAACAACATTATATAATATGAAGATTTGATTTTGGGATTAAAACTTGGCATAATCTTAGGTGTAAATTTTTTAAAAGTATATGATGACTCTGAGTTAATTTTTAATCAGGTGACAAGCATTTATTAGTGCAATTATATGTTTCATAAAAAATGTAAGTATCAAACATGGGAACTCATCAAATATTTTACTAATTTTAAAATATCATCCATTGATAGAATAAAAAACAAATTAATTTATGTTTTAGCTATGTTCACAACAAATTTATCCTCAATAGAAAAAAAATAACTTTTTTTTTCAATTTAAATGGTTATAGTTCCCTTAGTACCTAACAACATTGACAATCTATATATATTCAGAGATGAAAAAAATATTGAAATTTATTATCAACATGGATTCATTGTAGGATTAAATAATGGATGGGGAATAATATAAATATCCCATGCATGATGAATATAATGAAATGATTGAATTGAAAACCATTAAAATACCAAAAGTGATGATAACATTAGAAAATATGATCAATGCACACATGAGAAACCCTAAAAACACCTAAAACCCTATTTAGAAAGATTACATTTAGGTAAATATAGGTATCATATAGGACACCCAAATATTGAACATAATGAAGTTATATTTGGAAGAAGAAATGGGAAAAATAGTTAGGTTTTCAATATAATGTAAAGATGTCCTTACCTGATCATATGAGTATTTGAAGCTTTTAATCCCTAGATTATGACCCTCACTATCCCACTTAAACCATGTATGATCCTTTTATAAAATGTCAATGGCTTGTTAACCTAATTTAAAAATTATTATACATCAAGATATTCACAAACTCCTTACATCTAGAATAATTTTACCTATTGAACATTTTACCTTAGTAGCTAACTTAGTCCCTGATAGGAATAAAAATGGAGAGATTTTATTGTGTAGACTTTAGGAACCTAAATTAGGCTTCCAAAAAAGACAATTACCTCTTACATTCACTATAAAAAAATCTAAAAATAGTAAATGGATCCTATATTATGTCCATTTTGGATGGATTTTTAAGATATAATCAAGGATTAGTAAACCAACAAGATAGGTACAACTTAACATTCACCACCAATTTGGTGACATTTTCTTATAAAATAATTCCTTTTGGTATTATTAATGAGAGTATCACATTTAATGAACAATGCATTTTACCTTCAAATGGTTGGTGGTAAGTGTATAATTTTTTATATGAATGAGATTATAGTTTTTTCTAAGAACATTAATCAACACTTAGAGCACCTACATAGATTTTTTAAAATATTTTGAAAATATGGTATATCTCTTAATTTTTAAAATTGTGTTTTTGAAGTTGAGAAAGGTAAACTAATAGACCAAATTATTGAAAAAGATGGTATATTCATCAATCTAGACTGAGTAAAATCAATATTTGATATATTTCCTTAATCAAAAAAATTAACTTAGATATTTATTCAAAAATATTAACTTAATTAGATGTTAAAAAAAATACCCCATCGAATTATATAATGAAATAGTATGTAAAATTAAATTAGAAGAAATATGTCAAAAAATATTTTTGAGATATCAAAAGTGTAATTGTCATTGCACCAGTGCTAAACAACTTAAACTATGAACTAAACTTCATCTTATACTTTTTCACCTTAAATAATTTTATTATGGTTTTCTTAACTCATAATTTTATTTATGAGGAGGAAATACTTGTTAAAATAAACTAAGAAATAATATTGTTAGTCTATAGCTTTGGATTCCTAACTAGAGATTAAATTATGAAAATAAGGATATATTCACTTAAATTGAATATTACACGTAGATTTATCTTAAACTATCTTCATTTCATATATATTTTAATTTTAATACAATGCTTTTAATCCATTCATATTTATCTTGATCATTATGATATTATATGACAATATGATGTGATATTCATTATATTCCACATCATATACATTATTATATTCCCTTTTTAAATCCAAAGGTTGCATCTCTTCACTCATCATTAATTTTGGTAACCACTGGTTTACAGTTATTTACCTTCTTAAGTATCGATTAAATGTTATGTATGTATATATGTATGTATGTTTGTACACACACAGAATGGTATATATGCATTTTATTTGTGTTAAATATATTATATTCTTCCTTATTTTTATTTTTCTATGTTTATGGCTTCTCTGGTATACTAAAATGCTAATATAACCCTGAAGAATGACCCTGAAAACATCATTCTTAGACCTAAACATTAGTCTCATCCTTAAGACATGTTTGAATAATAACACTAACATTTCATATTTCCCATCACATTTCTTCCTTTTAATTTATGGTATACTTTTTCCCTAAAATCATTATGTTTATGTGTAGTATACCTCATTATTTATATGAAATTATTTGTTTTCTTTTTTATGGTGTTATTTGATTTTATTATTTTTGTATCATCATTCCTTTATCTCCATGGCATTATTTATGGTCACCTCAATTTCTTCATCTATGAAATAGTATTCTATGTCTGCATTATCATCCTCTTCATCCTTATAATAATGTTTTTCTTATGTGATGTCTTTATTAATGTTAATAGTGGGGTTTGAAAGGGAACCCTATCTATTAAAAATAAAATACAATCATAGGATTAAAAATAAAATAAAATAATTCTACCTATAGAACAACCAAAATATAACACAAAAGGAAAGACAAAAATAGTAAAAAATGTAATAGAAAAATAACATAGACAAATCACTAATAGCTTATGCAACTCCACCTTTTGATCACATCATTTAAATTTTTCTTCATATTATTAATGATTGTGTCCATACTTTTAAGAGTCTAAGAGTCCTCTTTTTACATAGCCATTCCCTTCTTATTATCTATTCTTCCTTATTCTAATTCTTCATTTTCCCTCTTAGCCAATAGTTTTAACCCTTCCATATTCTGAACATAGTTTTTCATAAAAGGTACACTAAAATTAATAACTATTATTAAATTTTCCTTATGAGTTTCATTATCTCTCTCAATCCTTAAAACTTTATCATTTAGTGTTTCCATATGTGAACTTGTTTACGTCAATTCAACCTTTGAATAGTAAATTCCATCATTTTTATTCATATTATTCATTACCTCCTTGAGTATAGTATGGTATCTCATGAACCAATGCATACAATTCTTATGAAACTTAAGCTTATCTCTCATTTGATCTAATTTATCTTGATTCTTAAATGAGCTTTTAATAGTGTCAAAGTCCACATTCATATTATCCTTTCTAGTAGAACCTTTTGGCCACTTATTATTCATCCTAGTCTCTAATTCTCTCTCCTTAGAAAGTTATAACCCTTCAACAACCTCATGAATTATGTTATAATCCTTGGGAATATAAATATTTTCATCATTCTCATTCAAAGGCTTTTCCCTATCCTTCTCCAAGTTAAACTGACTTCTCTAACCCTTCTTTCGAATTTCCCACATCCAAATTATTAGAACCCTCTTCCAAATATATGGGGTTCTTATTTTGATCACCTTAAAAATCCTTCCTCTACTTTACTTTAGTATAACTCCTCAAAATTATTTTGAATCCCTATGTCATCTTAATAGGACTCTTCTTGGGACTAGGCTAGATAGGAGAAGGATTAATACCTTTAAATAACTTGTAAATAATGAATATTACATATTGATGTAAAGTATAATGATTTTCCATTATTTACATCTTAAAAAGAGATTTATAATTAATTAAAAATGTATAAAGGAAGACTAATAGGGATATGAGGTATAATTTAGTTTAAAATAGGGAAATTATAATGATGAAAAACCATAAACGTAACTTAGAGAGTTGTATACCTCATTATATTCTTTACTACTTCACCATAGTGTTACAAGAAGTCCTCCCTTAAAAAATCCCCTCAGTATTATGTTAATTGATCATCCTCATTCAATAATTTAGCCTTCTCTTCTCTATAGTCCTTTTTCCATATTCACATTATTAATTTCCACCAAATGTTGATTCTAGTTATCAATAAATTTCTTAGACAGGTGTTGGTCATAACCCTAAATTATAGATATGAATGTGGTGAGACTACCTATTTTAAGAATATCCTAAACTTACACATTATTTCTAAGTTTCTCAACTGACATTGGCTCCACACAATTCAAATTGCCTCCCTTTTGTTGAACATAGAGTGTATGCTTCCCAAGGTAAAAAGAAGAAAATAACTAAGCAATTTCCTTATAAAATATCTCAACCACTCCTTTCCATTTAAATCCTTAAAAATAATCCAACACATCCTTATAGATGGTTGGTTATAATAATTATAACACAAACTATTACTACAAAGGCATGAATGATTATTAATACCCATCATGTCAACAAATGTCTTCATAATGATTATTTTAGCATGATCCTTACTCCAATCCTTTATATGATATAATTCAATAGATTTAACATGTGAATCCATAATAATATTAATCATACTTACAGATCTTACCTCTATCCATGATGGCCTTGACCTCATTAGAAAATATGTCTTATTTGGACCAAATTACTAAATAAATAAGAAATCACACCCCTATTTGCAAATTAATCTACTAATTGGTTACCTTCTCTATAAATATTTTTGAATATAATAGACTAGGAGTTTCCCAAATTCAAAATTAATTCAATAATATGATTAATAATCTATCTTCCCTTGTTAACCTTGTTAAGTATATTTATAATATTTAAAGAGTCTATCTCTATAATCAATTTATCAAGACTAAGATCCTTATCCATTTGAATCGACCATATCATCGCAAAATCTTTGTCAAAATTAATTTTTTGATATCCTATATTACCTTCATAAGAACCTAGTACATGAGCATTCTCATTCCTCAAAACTCCATCATAACTAGACAAACTTAGATTGCCCTTATTAAAACCATCAAAGTTCAATTTAACCCATCTAGGTAAAGGAGACATCCTTTTGACATGTTTTTTATTTATTTATATTATAGCATCCATAAGAGGTTTAAATACAATATTAAGATTATATTTCTTAGCTATTAGTTATTCATGAGAGGAACTTTTTTATTTCTTACTCCAATTAATAATTTTCCATAATGAGGTTAATATTTTTGATGATTACTTTATAGGATGTCTTTTAATCCCTAAAAATTCTATTGTTTTATTCTTTCTAGATCCCCCAAAAAAAATGAGGAAAAACCATATTCCATAGTTCCTTCAGATCCTGATTAAAAAATGGATATTCTCAAGCCATCCATGAGTTCAATAATGAAGAATTGTGAGCTTAATAAATTTGGAATTTACATAGAATATCTCCCCACACCTTTAAGACAAATGAGAACTCCATCATAATACGTTGCATACATTTATTATCTAATTCACGTAGAAAGTAATGATTGACCAGCTTCAAACCTATCTTGATTGTGTTATCCATAATAATAATCCTATTTTGAATACATAACCAAAAAAAAGATGTTAATTTTTGTGATAAAGTATTTATCCCATACTCTTGTCCATGGAATAACCTTAATATTAGGGGGATTTGAAGAAGAGTAACTTGACTTGACATTGTATTATCCATCCTCTGAATTTGACCAAACTAATTCATCTTTTTTTATTATATTAGTGACATGAATGTAATATTTAGATAAAAAATAATACTCCTTACTTCATTATTTGCATTCTCAATAAAAAGATGTTCCCAATTATTTCTACCTTTTTTTAAATGAATGTAATCATCAAACTTAACACCAAATACTCTTTGACTTTGAAAACCAATTCAATGACATGGATCCAAATAATTTAAAGGGTTATATAAAAACTAATAATACTCCATAAATATGATGTTAAGACCATTCTCAAGCTTCCACTTGTAACCATTTATAATAATATCCCTATTCTTAACAAATAAATTACAAATGGAATAACCTTTTATGAAATGATCTTTAATTAGGAACACATCAACTTTTATATTATTTAAATACTTATCCCTGAAGATATTGATCCATATATTTGAATGCTTGATAAATTTCTAGCACATCTTGGTAACCATCCCTTTATTCATCCATTCTAGACTTCATAATCCAAGCCATCCATTATGTTTGGGAAGATAGACCTTATCCCAAGAAACCAAAGGAAATATTTGTTTATCCTCAACCCCTGAACATAAAAATACTTTTTTAGATCCTTTCTAACTTATATTGAATAAACCTTGCCATTTTAAAAAGAGACATGAGATATACATGGAGGCTTTGAAGAATAGTTTGGATTAATAATATCTTATTCCACCTTGATAATTTATTATGAAATTTGGCAATGAGAGGATTCTAAATATGAATATAAAAAGGACCAACAAATAAAGGCATACCAAAATAATTTTAAGGAAAATATCTAATTTGGAGCCCAAGGATCTGATCAGTTTTATTTTATTTGAAAATCGGAGTACTGATAAATAATAAAGAAATATTATCAAAATTTACCACTTGTTTTGATACATTTTCATATATGAATAACACCCTTTTCAACTCCTTAGTTTATTTGACTAAGGCAACATCAAAAGTAATAGTGTCATAAATAGTGGACATATTTTTATTGATGAAGAGTAGGTTCCACTCCATCAGCTAGCTTAAAGCCCTTTAAATTGCCATGTTTAATAATAGATAAATTTTTTTCTCAAGGAGTCTACCATAATGATAAAAAAAAATAGGGATAAAGGATTCCCCTATCTTATACACATTTTTTCTATTGGAGAAACCAATTGGAGTTCCATTTATAATAATTTAAAACATAGTAGTCTAAATTCAACTTTGAATAAAGAGACAAACATGAGGGTGGAAGACATATTTTATCAACACAACATCCAAAATTTTCTAATCAAAATTTTCATATGCCTTACTCATATCCAATTTGAAGATCATACCTAGTTGTTTGCTCTTTTTGATGGAATGAATGGTTTGATGCACCTCAATGATCCTATCCTAAATTTTCTTACCATATTTAAAACCCCCTTGATTAATGGCAATGATATTTTCCATCAATGGATGAATTCTCAAAGAAATGATTTTTTTGAATATCCTATGGATCATATTACACAAACTAATAGGGTAAAAGTCTTTAAAAGTTGTAACTCCACTTTTCTTTGGAATCAATGCAATGAAATTATTTATAAATTTCTTAAGCATCTTTCTAGAATAAAAAAATTGATAAACATATTAAACCTAATCAATCTTGATAATCTCCCAAAACTTTTGAAAAAAATCCATGGGAAAGCCATTAGGATCCTAGGCCTTATCTTTATTTATTAGAAAGACCACATCCTTAACATCTTTAGATATTATCATTTTTATCAGACCTGCATTATCTTGAAGAGAAATCAAATAAGGAATACTAAAAATAAACTCCTAAACCAAGGTACCATGAAGATCAACATTAACATCAAACATATTATTAAAAGAGTTAATATCTTCCTCCTTAATAAGCAGGGGACCAAAATAAAGAACACCATCATCCCTTAGAATTTTAGAGATTCTATTATGGCTTCTATGTTTGAGTGTCGACATGTTAAATAAATTAGTATTACAATCTCTTTTTCACCAGATGACCCTAGATTTATACCTCCAAAAGGATTATTCATGAGACATAATGGAATGATAATCATCAAGATAATTTTATCCTTAAGAATTTTTTCTTAGATAAGCCCATTATCATCATATCTCTCTTTCAAATCATTAATATTTTATTTATTATTCTATTTTGGGTGAAATATATTACCAAAAATATATCTACTCCATGTTCTTAAATTTATTTTAAGATTCTTAATTTTTTTTGCCAATCTAAACATAACAGTCCCTAGAATCTCATGGTTCCACCATTTTTTGATTTTGTCTACTAAATTAGGATGAGAAAACCACACATGCTCAAACCTAAAATGGGTTCCCTAATTATTAATTATATCATCCATATTAATAATAAGGGGATTATGATCTAAATTAATTCTAGGGAGAGAAGACACAAAATTCTTGAGATATTAACTAATCACTAGAAATAAGAACGTGGTCCAATTTAACTTGGATAAGATTTTCCCCTAATCACCTATATATCCATATGTAAGAAGATCTTATTAAATCAAAATTCAAAAGGACATTATTATAAATAAGATCTAATAAATCCTCCATACTATCATTGAAATCATATACATCACCTTTCTTTTCACCAGGGCTAAGGGGTGTATTTAAGTCATTGACAATCATCCAACTAATCTTATCACAATTGGATCTAAAATTATTGAGCTCATTCCATAATCTATTATTATAATTATGTGTATTAGGAACATACACATTTGAAAGGATCCAAGTGAAAACATAATTTTTATCATAGAATAAAATGGTTATGTGATGTGGATTCTAAGCAAAACCTCTACCTCAAGAACCTTATCATCCCAAAAAGTGTAAATTCATCTTGAATCCCCTAAATAAATAACACTAGTAACTTTAGCTTCCTTTAAAACTTTATTTTTTATTTCTTCAACCTTAAATTCATCCATTTTAGTATCTTAAACTTTTAAAATATTTGTAAAATTATTTCTTCTTAAGTCCCTAAACATTCTATGCTTCTTATATGATGCATACCTATATTAAAAGTTATTATCTTCATATTAAATGTATTATGTTACCCTTATAACTTCTCATTTTAATCATGGATTGAAGCCCCTTTGATATCTAATGTTTAGTCTTTCTTTTATGAGTTTCTAATTGAGATGGTTTCCCCACATTTTTTGAAGAAATAAAATCTTGTAAGCTTTATGATCCATGTTTTTTTGTAGATTAATTTCAAAATCCTATTAATTTTTTATTTTTAATAGTTAGTGAGGACATAACATAAAAAATCCTATGGAGTGATTCTGATATTTCATTCCCTAGAAGGTTTTCCTTATCCTTCACTACAATTAAAGGAAATAATCTTTTGCATTTTGAATTATTTTCTTCTTGCACCAATCATGGTACTAATGCATCTATGTCCTACATTTAAAAATATTATAATTGGTGAAACTAATTATTATTAATAAGAGAAATTTGGGATTTCAATCTATTGGAAATTTATAACCTCAGCCAATTCAAGGGACCTAACCTCTTTTATATTCACTACATTTTCTTAATTTTCCAAGATATAATATTTTAACATATAATTTTGAGCATTTTTTCCATTTTCATGTTCTTAAATAACATATAACTCAACATAGACTTTATCTAATCCATAGTTTTCATCCCTCCTAGTAAGAGATAAATGATGAAAGACATTTGAAGGTTTGACTTAGATATCAGGATCTCCAGTCACTATCTCTTTTATAGGATATTGAAATATATGGTTTATTCTATTTGATTATATTTTATTCCTTATTCTTAAAAAATATTCATCATATTTTTATTTTAATCATTGGCCTAATCAAATCCTTTTATTTTTCTTCTACCAAGCTAGTTTATCAACCTTAGGCACATAAGAGACCTTTTTTTTATTAAATATAGATAAGATTTAGTCATATGACCCAACTAATTACATTATTAATATTATAGATATTATTTTTCATATTCCACTTTATGAATTCATTCTCCTCTCTTAGAATTCAAAATCACAAAAGAAAGGAGTTCTTGATTCATGAATGCATTAACACAGAATCTTGCATGCACTAACTGAGTTCTTGATTTCATGGTAGCATAAAAATATATAAGATATATAAATGTTTTGGAACACTTGTGAATAAATCCTCTTCCTAAAAATCCATGGGGAAAATAAGAAACCTCATCCATATCAACATGAGGTTGATGTTTTCTTTTTTTGGATCAAAGTCAAGTTTCCACTTTTCATAAATAAACCCGATCTCTCGATAAATTATGTCCCTCTAACCGAAACTCTTGAAAAATAATCCTCATGGTTAAAATGTATCAATAATAAACAATTATTAATATAGTATATTTAAAACATGACCTCTTATGGCCCATCTTCTAGCAACCCATTACCTAAAAGTGTCAATATAAGGTTTAGCTCCTAAGAACTTACCCACCAATGCATCTATCATTATTAAGGACACTCTATTAATAAGAGAATATGGTACCTAAATATGAAAACCCCTTGATTATTTAGAGACAAAAATATATTTATTTTAGAATATTTCCTGGATGTCCCCCATTTACCTTAAGTTTACCTACCTAATGAAAATTTTCCATAGAATCCTCCATTAAAAATTGACTTACCCTTGTTCTTGTCACATGTTATCTTGTCCTTACTTTGATCAATTATAACCCATGGATCCACACTTACTTTTTACATATTAATCCCATCTTCATCACCTCTCATACTTTTAGAATCCCTATTTAAATTTTCACCTCCCATATTAGTTTGTCACTCCTCGCTCACCATATTATTTTATCCCTTTGTTATAAAGCATTAGGTGAATAATTTTTGTGATGGTATTCATTAATTTCATAGTGTATTACCCATATTCCATAATTTCATATTCCTCTTCTTTCAAAATTTCATCTCCTTATGTAAAATCATTTTATTGATCTATGGTATCGTATATTTTTCCTCCTAAATAATTAGTTATTATATGTGGTGTGATTCCTTTATTTTATAATATAAAGGTCTTATTTTCCATTTGTGGTATGAAAAAATTTTCCACTTCATCCTTTATCTATGGTATCACCCATCAAAAATTAATGATCTATGTTTATGGTATCATAATCTTCCTTCATAGAGTAATATTTGTCTCCCACTATGTCATTTAAGTCTTCTACAACGTCATCCTCCCTATCATGTGTTACTTTCCTAATGCCTCCCATGTATATCATAGTATCAAGTTCATAAACATACCAATATTTGATAATTTTTGGCATATTACCTT